>VYZW01042759.1:39103-203863 GCA_013401315.1 Balaeniceps rex | reverse complement strand
AGAGTGGCGCTGCCTCTGGTCGGCCTCAGCCCCACCTCGTCGCTCAGCCCCGCCGCAGGACCCGGCCCCGGCCGCCCCGTCGCCCCCCCGCGGCCCCCACCGGCCCCCGTGGCTTCCAGTTGTCGCAGGGTGGCTGGTGCTTCTTGGCGGGGCTCACGGCCAGCGCTCAGCTGGACTCACGTATATGCACGTGTATACGTGTGTTTCTTTTTCTGTTACTGTTAAAAATAACTTTAAGAGGTCCCTAACGCTCGTGTTTCAAAAAAAGAAGGCTGAAAATGCGACTTTTGTGCACCAGCAGGACTCTGATACCCACAGATCCCGTCAAAACCAGGTGCTGGTGATGGGTCTATTTTTAACAGCTATTTAAACAACTCCTTTTGAGGACGTATCGCAGTGTGTAGCTGTAGGGATGTGTTACGGTGCTGAGGTGGTGTTTGCTAAACTCTGCAGAAATGAAGCTCAAGCCCTGGAGCAGGGCCCTCTGGACGATGCCTGGAGGAAGGGGCAAGAGCAGACCCAAGCCACCCCGTTTTAAAGCTCATTGAACACTGAGGTACTGGAGACACATCTTCCTGTATGAAATCAGGGGACGCAAGGCAAAGGACAGGCTTTATCACCTGATCCCGAAAGATGTGCTCCTGTAACCTGACACAGCACAGAAACTGTCCTGTAGTATGTCCTCTTGTATCTGGTCACCAGAATTGATTTGCCCACTGGGAACTGGTAAATTGAGTGGGGGGCACAGGGAAATCCCATCTTTCAGGCGAAGAATCAGAATAAACAGCATCCTACAGACAGTCTTCTTGATCAGTTCAAACTAGTCATACAGGCATGCTGCATGAGAAGCCCTTGCTTCCAGCCTTTGTCTCTTCTTCCACCTCTGCATCTTCTTCCCAAGTATCTTCTGTCCGTGGAAAGACCCACACAAACAGCATAATTTTGAGCACAGTGATGGGAGAGGTGGGAGTCCCAAAATCCACACAAGGAAGAAAACATGAATGATAAATGTAAGTGGATTTTTAGGCTTTGGGGAATGATCCCTGAATCCCAGGCCGGGTGGTCTGATGTCCACGCTACACAAGGTTGGCCCCCTCTGCAGTAGACTGTTGCAGTTCATGCTACACAGCACTTCACCCTGGTTTTCCTATGAGGTCTTGTGTGGAGAACATAAGACAAAATTTCTAATTACGGGATTGTGTGAATAAGTAAATACCTAAATAACGTCCAGTTCCTTGAAGTTGATTTGCCATGGAAGACTTGAGCCCTAATAAAGTCATGCCCTAAACCCTAATAAAGTGTGTGAGGAGCACAGGATCAAGGCCAACAGTCCAAGACAGGACAAATTCAGAAAAAACAGAATTGTAGTAGAAGTTTCTGTCTGTCTCTGTGCGTCCAGTTACCAATTAATGAAAATAATCCAATGGAATTAGAGTTTAAAATGCGTTCACAGCTAAAAAATATATTGTGAATTTGTTAGAGTCCAAATCAAAACTTATACAAACAAGTCTAAACTAGTGCCTCTTCTAGAACAAGGGAGAAGAAACATAGGTTAGAACAGGCAACCTTAAATACTCACCTCACGTACTTCCCAACCTCTCATTTTATAGTCTGCATCACTGTATGGAGCCTGAGTCTGAGACTCACTGACACACGTGCACATGTAAATTGCATGGCTTCCAATCCTGAGTTGCAGGTAGTAGGACTCCATGTGCAACATTAGATGCCTCATTGAATGACCAAGAGGCAGCACTCCTCCCTGTTAGAGGAGGATTTAGTCCCTCTGATCTATGCCTTTCCAGACTTGACTACCATGGTGTGCTATGCTGGAGCCTGACCAAGGCAGCCTAAGAAAGCCCAAAGAAGCCCAAGGATGCTGTCATTGGTGTGGATGTTGTGGCCAGCCTATGGAGCAGAATAGGCTAATGCAAATGTGTTAACAACGCTGCTAGCCACCAGTGAAGCAGCAGAAATGTAGATCTCGCTGTGAACCAGTAGCCAAAAAACAGTAATCAGAAACCCAAGTTCTCTGCCTGACTCTGTGTTTGTTTGTACCAGCACCTTGGGACACCGCATCCTTGTGCCTCCCTTCCTCTACCTGTGAAAGTAGAAATGGTGATAGTGATAGTTACCTTGTTGGCAAAGCACATTGGAAATCTGTGGCTGTCACCAGCTTGAGTCTTGCATAGGCTAGAAAGTTGCTTCTTTCTTCAGGCTTCAGAGTGACGACTACAATTGCAGCCATGCACAGATTTATTAATAAGTGGTCTCCAGCTGTGGAACCAATTCCAGCCAGATTATCAGGCTCAACCCAAGTATTTTAACCTTTCAAGTATGTTGTTACTGACATGTATAGTAATTAATCCAGTATAAAAGGAACCAATTTTCCAAACTAAGCACAGTTAATAAGCTTTGTTGTCAGTAATTGGGCCTGAAAGTGTCTGATGAAGTTGAAGAATGTGTTGCATAGGCAACTGTACAGTTGGATTATACAGTTGCTAGTTCAGGCCAACAGGATTCTTGCTACTAATAATGCTAAACTGTAGTGGGGTTTAGAGCTTTAAATAGGCAGCAAAATCAACGTTTGAGTCTGGGTTCTTTTTAATACTTGAGAATTTTTACAGTGCCAGAGCAATATAAAGGATGACTGTGTTGGTGAAAAGTCACCCTCCTCTCTCTGGGATATTCTAGAGTGACTGCGGCTTCCTCAGAGATATGCCGCTGAAACCAATGGAAGGGATGCACCCATTTTTCTCTAAGGTTGTGGGGCTAAACTGGAAAATTTCATATTAGTAACATGTTCAATGTTTATGCCATTAAAAAAAGGGGTTTATGTCCTAATAACTCTTGTATATCTTTATTCCAGGTTTGATGTTTCTCCCAGAAGAGTCTTACTTGCAAAAGATCAACATTTGCAGCTTGGCCAGTCAGGAGGACCAGGTGTGACACTGGATACCTAAGCTGCAAGAGCACATTCAAGCATTTTAAGAAATTATTATCTGTCAGTAGCAGGCTGTCTTGACTGCCCTCGATATGAGTTAATTCTAAATAGCATTTAAGCGCACCGGAGTGTTTAAATGAGCCCCTGTCTTGGACAAAGTAAGTAATCACCCATACTGCAGTTTGCATTTGAACACATCCAGCCTAATCACACTGAAGGCACCCTCATTTTCCTTGATCTTCCAAGCTCATTCTATTCAGCAGAAGCATAGGCTTGCCCATATTGTTAAACTTTTGCTATGTTTATTTTTTGCTCTTTGTTGTTATTTCGGGTTTTAATCCAATGCCAATTACTAGGATTAGTTTTGGTAGCCATTAGTCATGCTTTGTCTCCCTAAGAGCTGACCTTAAGACAAGTCACTTGTTCAGCATCAAGGACTCAGGAAGAATAAATCTTATTTAAATCAGCAGGAACGCATGCTTTTCCTAGTGCAGTGCCATTATTAGTGAAACACCGATCTGCTTCATGGCTGCATTTCTGAGGCACGACTGATCACCAAAAGAGATCTCTTGTGTACAAGTACCTTGCTTTGCAACTGGTCAGACAATGGCACCTCTGGCACGTATTACATTTATTAGAGTGTGATCTTCATCACCAGATTCTGTCTCTTTCTGGAACTTGAGTAAGCTAGTTTAAATGTGGATCTGGCTGATATAAGATAGAACATATAGAATACCTTGTGGCCTCTACAGTCATGAAGAGACACTGCAGCAATCACAAAAATCAGACCAAGGAATACAGCAATACCAACAGGGGTGTACAGCCTCATACAGATGCAGGATTTACTAGTATGGTGTAAATATTAATTCCTATGAAGTGTTATATCTAATATAATACAGTAAAGTATTAATATTAACTCCTGGATTATTTTTTATATAAAATAACTTGCGCTATAGGAGTGACCTATAAGGTGCATGTCTAAAATAGCTGGTGTATAGGAAAGACTGAGGTGTGTGGATGGGTTAGGGGTGGCTTGCGGCTGATATCTGCAGCAAAATCAGACTGGCTGTAGTAGGAGCAAGATCAGATCCTTAAGCAGCAAATGAGACTTGTTTTCATTTGAAGATGAAGTCGACTTTTTATTTCAGGGTAGAAGCAAGTTTTATCTCATGATAAGTGCCTTGGAAATTGTTAAATCTTTGTATATCATTACACCATTTGATTGCCTTCTGAGTAGGAGACAAAATTTTAGACTGAGTGTCCTGGTTTCAGCACACTGAGGTAAGTATGTCATTAGCTGAACCATCTAGTTTACCTTATATTCTTAAGACACTTAGTCTGAGCTGGTAGTTTGAAAAGGAAAACAGCTTCGTGGGGTTTATTAACAGCAATGAGCCGAACGTGTTGCCAGGACTGGGCTAGAGTAACTAAGAACAACATTTAATTATCAAATCAATGTCAATTAAAATTGAACCCAACAATTCAAAATTAATTATATAGGTCACAAAATGAGTGCAGCCAACAAGCAAACTATCATGTCAATGTAGCAAGATAAGTCAATTCTTTAAACAAAAATCAGAAATAACAGTTGAGTTTTAAGTCCCAGTTATGGGTATTTTCCAAAGTAGAGAAACTAAGACAATTGACTGAATCAATTAGTATTCAAAACAAGTTACTTTACTTCAAAGTAACCTGCTACCCTCTTTTAACCCTCCCGTTTCCCCATGGCCTGAATCAGACAGCTGTATTTACCAACTTTGATTTCTCTCTGTGGCTGGCAGAGTCCAACTGGCAAGCAGCTCAGTCTTAAATTCAGCTGCTGCATCCACCAAAGGACAGGCTATTTCCAGGTGACAAAGTTGCTGTGACACTGCAGGTATGGCGCTCACCGTTGCATCTGTGACTTAGGCTCCAACGAGGGCAAGCTGCGCGTGCCCCTGCTGTGCCATGCCTCTCCAGGAGTTGCAAGGTTGGCAATGCGCAGAGACAGAGCACCAGAGCTGCCCTGGGCACAGATAAAGAAGCAAGGCAGGTTTTTAAGATTCTTTGGTCACCATTTCTCAAAAGGGAGTATTGGGTGGAGGCAGCTGTGCTACTCTGAGCCAATACTTTACCTTGCCAGTGTTTGAGATTACACTCTCAAATGTTAAAGAAACATATAAGGAGCTAAGCAGAAGACACAATTCCCGACCGATCTGATACCAGTAGTGCTGCTGTAGCAAGGGTCAAGAGAGCTGCTGTCTTCTGCTTGATTATCACCCTGTTAGAAAACTGACCAGTTTGGGGGCAAGCAGAAACACCTGAAGGAGGATTGAGGGGTGACTTGGGTCACAGGAGTGTGAGAAGAGAAAAAGAGAGGTAGAGGGAGGCACAGAGCCTGGGTCCCATTTGCTAATGAATCTGTGTAGGATCAGAGTGTTTAAGTGGAACAGCTTTCACAGGGACATCGAGTGCTTCAAATAGTTTATAACTTGCTGGCCGGGGCTGGCTCTTGGGAGGTGGCAGTTGTGGTATCTATCAGGAGGAATTTGAACGTTTGTTTCCTATATCCCGGTAGCACAATAATCAACTAGGAACAGCACCACTCTTGTGAAGGCAAGAAAAAAATGTTCATGCCAGAAATTCTAGGGGATGTAAGTCTAGAAGGGTTATCCTAAAACAACAGGCATGGATCTACAATCCAAACTCAGGAAGGCAAGTCTGTGAGAGGTGGGACTTTACTCCACAGCTTTTGGCACATCCTCCTGGCCAAAGCAGTGCAAAGGCAGTCTGTGCTGTGGCCATGGGGAGTCGCTGCCCAGGGCCCGTGTCCTCCCTGCACGGTGCAGCCCCTGTGCCTTACCTCGGTGCGTGGTCCTCCGGATGCATGGTCCTCATCCAAGTGTAATTTTGGAGCTATTTATGTCTGACTGTTTTCAATGGAAATTAAGAGCCTATTTTTTTTACAGAATCTGGAACCTAGTCCATAGTTTCCTTGATTTTTTATTTAAAAAGAAAAAGAGAAACACAAGGCGAAAACTTCTTGTGTTTTCAGGGGATTATTCTGCTGCCTTCCCAAATATGAGCTGTCAATGATGTTAGTATGCGCGCTTGAACTGACTGTGCATGTTCACATGCTAAAATATTAAAAGGAAAAAAAGGGGACAAAGAACTTCCCCAGTCAACATGTAGACAGAAATAGGGATAGGAAGAAGAGCTAAGAGGGAGAAGTTGAATTGTTTCAAAGAATGTGGCGTTCGGAGTTGCAACACGGAGTTCAACAGAATTCTTCAGCCACTGCAACTTACGTTGGTTTCTTGCCCTTGAAACACAGAGACATCAGGCCCACAAGATCTTCTAGCTTTACCTTGATTTCCTGTGGCAAATTTTTATTTCCTTCAGCTTAATGTTTTCCAAGATATTAGTGCACAGCCAGTCTTGGGCTGCAACAATAAAATCTTGTTCTCACTAAGGTGAGAACACATGGGAGATTGTCTATTTGAAAGGTCCCATTTTTAAAATGAATGTATTTTAACCAGTTAGGGCAACCACCACCAAGGAGAGCCCTGAAAATAAGAGCGGTTGGGTAAATATAGAAAGTTTTATGACACAGCTTTCAGCCTCACTACAAGGAAAAGGCTTGAGAGTATAAGATGATTTCAACATTTAATATAAAGCTTTGACATCTTCTCAGGTATAACTGATGGTCATCAACCAGCTTCTCCATTTATTCAGCTCACCCTAAGAGCAGTTGATGTTTTGGAACTGCGTGACCACCAACCATTCATCAAAGCTTATGTCAGGATGAGCCATGATAGATCAACCATGAGAAGCATCATGGCTTATCCCCAGGAATTTCTTCATCTAAAAAGAGGGAGAATGTTTTTATATCTTCTTGCTATGTATTCAGCTTAAATGAAAGAGGGTCAACAAGATGAAATCTGTGTTCACAGACAATCTCTCACAATTATTGTAAGATACTCAGTTACAAAGCACAGTTAAATGAAGAAGTCACTGTTGCTATTGCAATTGGTATTTGGTAAATAGCAATATTGAAGGTGCCAGTTTCATACTTAAACAAAAATGTCATTGTTGTTTAATGTATTAGACTGTGCTTTATATCCATCACTGTAGTGTTCAGAAAAGTATCAGGATGTGTTTTTTCAGCTGATGTTGCTCTAAATTGCAAAATCTACAACTGAGCTCGAAATGATGAAATGAATTAAAATACGACTAAGCCAAGCAAAGAGGTGGTTTTCAAATGTGAACTAAGTATTATCACAAAAAGTGGATTTTTTAGTGGTCCAGGATACCATCTTGGAGCACAGATTCTACTGACATGACTCTGTTCTCAGTTCCTTTATAAATATTGTGGATAGCCCAGATCAGCTGTATTAAGCATTCCTCCTCTTGCAATCTAACATCATAAATTCTTATTGAATACAATCTTTTTTGACCATTTAGAGCCAAACCTTTCTCTTTCTTAGGCTGTCAGCTCTTGCTGCAGGGCCCTAGGTCCTCTGTTCATCTTCAGGTCCTGCTCACAGGAATCTTACAGAATCACAAGTATTTCTTTTTTTAGCATAAGGGAGACCCCAGCCCTGCATTTGGAAGTATCACACCATTTAGGCACATTTCCCCAGCAACACTGTCTTTATTTTAAGTTGTATCCCCAGAAAGGAAGGAGGCTGCCATCCATCCACCCACTTACGATTCCCTCTAGACATTCTGTCCTTTTATTTTTGACATCATTTAACTAGTAGGCTTTCCCCGGTTTGAAAAAAACACCAGAGCAGTTAGCATGTGCTTTGTTGCAACATCCTTATTTCCTAATTTATGTGCACTCACTTCATTAAGGAAACCATGTCACTGAGCAGTGACTCGTTGATCCGGGCAATGCAGAGACAGCAGATTATTTTGTTCTCCAGGAACGATAACAACAGCAACACACTGGGCGTCATTCTCTTGGATAACTCATGGTGGTAGATTGTGCCTAGTACTGTTGTTGGCTAAACAGCGTTCCTGTTACAGAAGTTATTGGGTCAAATAAATTTCTGTTGTTCTCTCAGTGATGTTGCCGGAGTTAGGATAAGGAAAATTCATTTTGTCTATCTTTTCTCTGAACAGAAGGTGGGGAGCTCTGCTTGATTGCTTCTTTGTTTTATTGTCACACTGTAGTCAGTACGAGGTTAACATTAAGCCACTGCACGCAGGTTTCATTTTATCCAACTCCCCTCTTCCCCCAGGAAAAATCCCTTTTTTTCACTAGGATTTCACAACTGGTTAAGTGAAGCGCATTATTTACTCCATGGTGAAAATAAAGCTGCTTTAAAAATGCTTGTTAATGGTAATGTTAATGGTTAATGCTTGACACTGAAGTTACTTCAGCAGTGCCTTTCAGAGTTGCAGGGAAGATCATGGACTGTAGCAGCATCATTGTTATGTGCCAAAAACTCAGCAAATGACTAGAACCTGTCAGGTTACACTGTAAAGTGAACGTGTAATTTTTTTTTTTAATGTAAAACCAGCAGAAATTGTATTCACGAATATATTTCTCAGGTAGAACAGAGGACATTTAAAAATATTTTTCAATTGATAGCTTGGATTTTGGAAATGTATCCAATGCACTCTCTAGAATTTGTTTTTGAACTTTTATTATGCATCATGAAGCTTTAATATAGTCTTTATTGTCTTCTTTAATATTGTACCCATGTATCTTACTGCATTTGATCATGGATGAATGGGCCTTTAATTTTACAGTCTTCCTCACTCTTCATTAAACACTATCTTTAGATGCTGTATTGCTGGCCAGGAATATGATAACTTTGTCAACAGAAAGAAAATTTAAATTGTATACAATTAATTTTCCTGTGTCAGGGCTATTCATCGAACTAAATAAGCACAACGTGATCTCCAGGTTCATATGGCTACATGAGAGTCAGATACCTCTAGCCATCTCAAATCTCTGAAGTTAGCAGTGATAAACCAAACAGGATTCACCAGTTGTTGCACTGTATCTTTTTATATTAACAAGTGAGAAGATGGAGTCCCAATGTGCCATCTCTGCTAAAACCTTTCCCCAGTAAGATGTACTCAGGAGAAGGTGGCTGATGTGACTATTGGTGTGGCTGCTTGATTTTTTTTTTAATTTTGGTTTTTCCTCCTTCTTCATCAACTAAGTCTTTCCAGGTAAAAAACGTAAGCACTCCCTGTTTTTAAGTGTGGTGTCTAATAGCAAATTATACTGTGGAGGAAAGTCTGTCTTCTCCAGCTACTTGTGGACAAGAATGCTAGAGAGGCTCCAGCCTCTGCTTGTTTCTGGTAGTAGGGCTGAGACAGGCAGGTACTGCGTTTGACAGAATATGAGGGATAGAGCGCTCCTCTGCCGAGTCAGAACTTGGTTTTCTCTGTGGATAGTCACTCTGAGAGAACTAGCTCTCTGCTCCATTCTTTGTCATTATTTCCCTCAAGTTATGCTTATTCTCAATTTTTTCCCCTTCTTTTTTGGCTTTGGAATAATTCCTTCTTTATTTCGGAGCCTTCAGAGCCAGCAGAAAGTGCAGCAGCTGCCATGTAAGACAGACAAGGTGCATTCTCAAGATGTGTTACTATAAAAGGGAAAAGAAAGCTGACCTTACTGCATTTCATGCACAATGTTGCTAGCATTGAGCGACGTTCAGGTGCATAACTATCATGGGGAAAAACTGCTCATAGTTTAAACCAAATCAAGATTGAAGAGGTTTATTGATTTATTAACAGCGCATAATTAACCAGCAATTGGTGAATATATATTCAAGATCAATACCAACAGATAAACCACAACACTAGACACTCACAAACTGTTACTGAACTGCTACAATTTTTTGAACACCCTTCTATTACTAATCCCGAAAAGTTCAAATCCTGCACTGGGAGTGACAAGTGCCCACCCCCCTCCCCTGGGTGTGGGGCTCCCCTCCTTGCCCGCTTCTCCTTTGGGGGATGTGTCTGCTCTGGCTGTGCATGCCCCCCCTCCCTGCTCTTGACACCCCCCGAACCCCCGTGCCACCGAGGAAGCCCCGTTGGGCCACAGGTGCAGGGTCCCTCTGCACTGCACCCACCAGGTCACCCATGCTGGGTGCTGGCTGTGTCCCCCGTCCCACATGGATGCTGCACCCTCTGTGCTGGGCAGGGGCTGTGGTGTTGCGGGGCCACTCCTGGCACTGCCAAACCCTGCTCTGTTCCAATGCCCAGGGCACTACCCTCTGTTACAAACTTTAGTGCACCTTTTGTACTTCTTTTCAAGCTCACGCCTTCTTTATTTCGAAAGACTCCAATTCCTTGGTTACTGTTAAATCCTGCTGATGCTCGTCTTCCTCTTTCGCAGGACCAGTTTGGGCAAACGTCCTCTCAGACTGTTTCTGGCGCTCTGCTCATGCATGCTGTTGACACTCGCATTCCTGTCTTACCAGGCCACTTTGCCAAGGGTGGTCCACAAGAGCAATCCCACACACAACGTTTTGCTGGCAAGAAATACTTACAAAGAAAAGAAAGTAAATGCAGATGGGGAGTGGGAGCTACAAAATGTCCGTATTCCCAGTACCACACTATCATTCTCCCTCACTTGTCCTGTCTGGCTGCTGCATTGTATTAGGGGAACTCTTTTTCTAGACATTTGTGTCTAACACTGGCTCTGGATCCTTGACTGGAAACTTTGGTCCCTGTTGGGCTCAGCAGTAGCTCAGCAACACGCAGTCCCCAGAGCAGAGACCAAAGTGAGCTGAAGGGCTCGTTCAGGTGGTCTAGAGTTCTCGGAGACATGGAGTCCTCCCCTGAGCAGGGAGAGCCCTCTCAATTCAAGGTTTGGCCTACATGGAACAACTAAACTCAAGAAGATAATGTGTAAATAGCGTGTTAATGGAGCCAAAGTCTGTAAGACAGAGTCCTTAATTCTATGCCTACAACAAAAGCCACTGTGCTTTTGCAAACAGACCCTTGGAAAAGGACAACAATTTAAAAAACTGCATTCAAATTTATTTGAGGAGATTAAAAGCTTTAAAAAGACATTCAACTGTGAAACGGAGGAGAGTCTCCTCCGAAGGAAAGCCTGCCTTTTGTTTGCCAGTGACTCTTCTGGCCAGCTGCTTCCAGGCAGACCAGGCAGATCTTTTGCGATCTGCCTTAGGGAATGGGTCATATATACTCTGTGCACAAAGGGCTCTGGGACTCAGCTGTGTACAGAAACACCTCTCAGGAGAGAAATGCATTTCTCAATAGATGCTATAGGGGAGGCATTACTAATGACAAGCTATTTTGGACCCTAATCCAAATAGCATAAACAGACTTAGTATTAACGGCTCTTAGTTTATTGTTGTTTGCCAGTCTGGTCTGATCGCTAGACTCAGGAGCGGCCATTTTCATGAAACTTATAGTTCCAGTATTTTCAGGCCAATAAAATACTTTAAAAGCTGAAAAGCTTTTGCTTTTTTGCTACAGTAAAGCATTTGTGGAATAATGTAATCTAATGAGATAAGAAAATACTCAGGCCAATGAGTGTCCAGGCACAACCACTTCACCCAAAGGGGACAATGAAAGTTAGCTCAAGTCTTACAGCTGTCAGGAGTCAGAAGACATACAAGAGTTCACACAAATGACATTTAACATGTCAGAGAAGCAATCAGTTCATTTTCAATGCCAGTTAAATTCTGTATAAATACGTTTGACCTGAAACAGTGGCAAAATTAATTGGTTTCATATTAAATGAGTCAAATCACTTAACAATAAAAATACAGATATGTTCAGCAATAATTGTAAGTGACATTGTTTGAGTACTTACTCATTTTGAATGGCACTCAACTCAGATCTCTGACAGGACTAAGTGCTGCTAAATACGGCTAAGGTAAACAAAGCTTTAGGTTAAAATCCTTGCACCTCCCTCAGTGATAGATGCGTAACTTGGAGTGTCTGGAGGCCTGAGCTCCCAGTTATTTACGCACGCAGCTTCCTAGGTGGGTTGTTTCTGTGCAGGTCTTAAACTCAGGCAGATGATGAGCGATATCACCAACAGAGGGTTGGTGGCTCATCTGATACTGAAATGGATTCATGTCGTCTGGTAGTTTCTTCTCTCTGGCTGGTGGGTTTAGAGTGAGTGATGTTTGAGGAAACTTGGTCAGGAGGTAAAAATGGTCTGGGATTGGTTCTCCCTGTAGCCCGCTCTTGGGGAGACAAACACTTATTTTAACATATCCTTACATATTCTCTTCACATATTCTAATGGAGACTTAGGATTTGGGTATTTGCCAGAAATCTGAGATGTATGGTATATATATTAGCCTATATCCTTTACTCTAGTAATCAGTGTAAGGTATCCATTACCACAGACTGTGGTAATTCCTCTATAACCACAAAATTATGATTTACATATAAAGACTCAAAGACGCTCTTTACACTCAAAGAAAATTGAAGCTACAAATTAAATCATTCAGATCTAGGAGGTGTGGGTGAATGAGTGTCAGCATTCAGCTATTAAAATTGGATCTGTTCAGCTGTTGATACTAAGTATATGTCAGCCACCCCAGTATTTGACTGGGAGACCACCTGGAAACTTCTGGTAAGGCACAAACTGAGGAGTCAGGAACAAATCGTTCTGGATAAATCCTTGATGAAAGCTCAACCACAGAAGCTGATTGAGTTATCCCACCGGTTGCCTAAACAGAACAGCATACTGCTTCCCTGTCCGACTGGGGAAGCACCAAATAAAATTAAGCCAAGTGAAAGTTCCAGATTGAAGATCTTTTCAAATGCCTCTAAACGTACTAATTGTAATGAATTTTCAGCCCAGTATAGCCCAATATAGCCCATTGCCACAGTACCATTTCCATACAGTACAACCCAGTAGGTGTAAATTGCTTCATATCAGAGGAATTTCCACTTCTCTGGCTGAATGCAGCAGACATAAAATCAGGTTTGTCCAAGAAATTAGCCAAGAAACTATCCAAAAAAATGCAAACGTTCAGATTCCTCATCTAGTTCCATAACTTCCTCATTAGCACCTGTCCTTCATTTTGACGCTCTTGGTTAGCATCTTGTCTTTGAACTCCAGCTGTACGAGGCATGCTTTTACTGATCCCCTTGAGATATTTACTTGCTGCCCTACTGAACTTTAAGACTATAGCTTTATATCTGTAAAGTATACCAATCCAACCACAAATAAAATAATAAAATTAATTATTCTGTACTTATTTGACATTCTGATGACCAAATCAACACCTATACTAAGAAATAAAGTAGATGTCTATTTTACAAAAGTGTGATTTTTTTTCCCCACAGTTTTTTTTTAACACCAGAAATTAAATGGCCAGTGCGTGCTGGTGACAGCAAAGTTTGGGCCCACAGCTCTGAGTGCTGAGTGGAGCCTTGCCCATGTAGAAACAAAAAATGAGGCAAACTCTCACCATTTGGACTGCTTGTCTGTGCTGGGAAGGTAAATGCATGTTAACTAAACCCACAGTAAACCAGCCTACTATTCAGCATAAACACGCACCGTCATATTTAATACAAGATGAGCAGGCTTTATGGCAGGTTTGCCTAATAAATATCCTCCAACTTCTGCAGCTTTTCTCATCTTTCCAAATGGATTGTGGGTTAAGTATAGAAAGCCCTTGGAGCAGGATAAGGCTTTATACCAAGCACTGCCGAGCTGCAGAGGGTGAGAGGTGCGCAGGAGCAGAAGCAGCCAGTTGGGATGCACTCAGGAACTGCATGATAGTAATATTTTGCTGACTCTGTCCTTGCTGTCTGTGATTACCCGCTGATCTCATTGCAGAGATCATTTACGAAAAGTAAGCCAGCCCTTCACCCTTATGCCTGTTGAAGCAAAATTTTCTTCTTATTCTTCATTTATCAATCACAGCATGTTTTAATCTAAAATTATGGATGCCATAATATTGCTGTTGCTAAATATATGCCAAGCTTCCTGACTCACCATAAAAAATCCTCTTGTTTCTCATTGACCCCCCACCAAAGCTTAATTTTTAACTCATTTGTGAATAACTGTGGGCACTGAAACTCTTAACCTATTTCTCCCTCTGCATGCAGGACCTTAAAGGAGGAATTTCATTTGTGCAGTAAAAGTATGGCTCATGAATGTGGCTTGGTGCTGATATATCCATTGGTGGACTGCACTTTAGCTAACACCTATGAAATGAACCGTACAGCAGCAGAAGAAAGTTCTGATTTAAGGAAGGAGAATGTGTTCATAATATGACACATTCAGCTATTTGAAATTTTACTTTGAAACACTTGTCCCCATTCTTCCCTCATACTGCACAGTCACTGATAAAATACTACTTTTAGTTTGGTAATAAGTTGTACTGATATTTTTTAATGGAACTTGCATGACTTAATTTTTATCTCATCTTTAAGTATAAGCCTCACTTGAAGCAAATGAATAACTCCACAGGCTTCATGGGACCAACATGTAGGCAAAATTTGCTGAAGGAAAGTGTGGGGTACGTTTAGGGTAGTCACTGGGAAAGGGTGCAATAAAGCAGTGGATCCTGCATTGGGCACGAGAAGGAGAAAGGAAAGGTTCAGGCAGCTTCCACTATTTTACTTCATAAGGGGTAGGTTTTACCCACCCAGCATGATCACACACCCCTTTCCCTATGCTATTGCAAAAAATCTACACTCCTAAACTCTGACATAAGTAAATACTTTGACAGGGGCTATTATTTAAGAGGCTGTGGGGGACAGAAGGGACAGAAGTGGGATTTTAGGCAGGTAATGAGTAGCCTGAGGAAGAAAGCAGCAGACTGTGCCTACCTTACCAGACCAGGAAAGACGGAGAACCACATCCCATTACAGTGAATAATCACTAGCAACTTGGTAGCTATTTAATAGTATTCTACTCTAAAACATAGCAAATAATTAGTATTTAAAAGTAGTAGTATCTAATATGCTAGTATTCAAAAAGATAGTAGCAAACACTGAATCTAGAATGGCTCTCTAAGATCCCATGTTTCTGCAGCATGGGAGCGATGTGGCACTTAGGGACATGGTTTAGTGGTGGACTTGGCAGTACTAGGTTAGCAGTTGGACTCGTTGATCTTAAAAGTCTTTTCCAACCTAAATGATTCTATGATTTGGGTGCAAAATCTGTGATAAGCATAGCAACAGAAACAATGTTGATGAACAATAATTTTCAGGTTAGTTATAGTAAAGTGTCAAAAGACAGAAAGAAGATAGTTAATACGAAATTGTGTAATCGAGTCTTCAGAGTGTCTTTACCCGTCTACCTCTGATGGGCCCAGCTCACACCAGTGGGGTTCTGTTTTCACATTTCTGTGACCACATTGGTGTAAACGACATCACACCAAGTAGGAACCTGCTTCTTGCTGCCATCAAAAATAAAATGCCATCCTCCCTTTTCTGAGAAAATTTAACACAGGGAGTCCCTTTACTCCAGGATTGCATGGGCTTGGACAGAAAGCCAGGTCACTGCGGAAAAGGGGTATAGGCTTCCTGGAACCCTGCATCTCCCCATTACTCAAAGCCTGGGAGGATTTGCTATGAGAAACCACCATCACAAACCTCACAGCAACTTGCTTTAGCTCCCGCAAAGGGTAAAAATTCTACAGTCAGAGGCAATAATCTCTTTGAATACTATCCTGTCCTGAAACTGGGTGAGAAGCTGACAGCTGAGTGCCTGCTATAGCAACGCCTGACCTCTCCTGACAGCTCCCCACTCAGATTATTGCACCCAAAGGGCTGTGATGAGGCAAAGACAGCCGCCTCTCCCAGGGGAAGGAACAAAGGGTGAACTAATGATGCTGGGGTCACTCAGCCACTCCTGCACCTCTTTACGTACTCAGGACACACAGCTGCGGAGCTGACGAAGTCACATGAAGTCTGGCTCCCCTTTACTTCTCTGCGAGAAAGCAGGTGCGTCTCCTCTCTGACTGCTGAGATGCTCCTACCAGAAACAGTCCTGCCGTCATCCTTTTAGCGCGCAGCGCAGCCATTGAGGGACATTATGAGCCGAGGTGGGCTGCTGTGCTGGTGATACCTTCTGCAGCTTTTTATGTCTTATATCCCACACGGAGCCGTTGCCTCCCAACATCTCCACTACATACGTGAGAAGCTGGACAACTGCATATGTGTTTGCTTCAGCAGGCCCAATGTCTATAAAAAAAAAGGTCGAGAGGATTCTTGCCTGTCTCCGTCTCAGATCTGATTAGAAAGTATTGCCCTTAGACCTCGCACAGAAAATCACCTTTCTGTTACGAGCAGATCTATGTCTTGTGTACAACCATACCTACTATGAAATGAAAGAAGAGGTGGATGGCTTTCCTTATTTCACGTGAAGGCAGATAGAATAAGACGGGCCAGGACTTCTTCGATATGAAAGTTCACATCCCTTCTAATTAGAAGGCAAACTTTATTTCCCAAGCTGCCACGAGGAGAAATACTTTCCGAAGACTCAGTAAGCCCTACAACAAAACTCAAATTTCCCGTTTAAAATGTAAATCCCAGCAGCTCCGTCGCTTCTCCTCGCGCAGCCTCTTCTTTCCTTCCCTCCCTCCTTCCTTTCTGTCACATCTTCCAGAAAACCAGCTTTGACGGGGGTTTCCAAAGGGTGGAGGACGGGGTGCCTAATGCAGGACCCCGGGAGCCCCCCGCTGGCCCTCCCGCGGGCGGGAGTGTGGGGGGGAGTTTCTCCGTCACGGCGGACCGTGCTGGGCCAGGGAAGCGGCGGGGGGCGGTGGCGGCGTGCCCGGCGGCGGCAGCGGGAGCGGCAGCGGGAGAGGGAGCGGCAGCGGCAGCGGAGCCGCCCCGGCGCCCATTGGCTGTGCGCCGGCCCGGGCTCGGCGCGGCCCCATAAAGGCGGCCCGCCCGCTCTGCTGCCCGCCGCCGACCCGCCATGCCCCCGACCGCCCTGCCCTGGCTGCTCGCCGCCTGCTGCCTCTGCGCCCTCCCGCGGGGCTCAGGTATGTCCCGCCCCCCAGCACGGGGACTGGGGAGAGAACCCCCAAACCTTGGGCAAGGGTCGTCTCCCATCGAGGGGCGCCGTCGGGGCTGGGCTCCGCGGCGTCTATCTCCGCACAGCTGTCTCCCCCCGTGTCCCCGCAGGGTTCCCCCAGCCTTTCTCGCGCTACGGGGATGGTGTGGACCTGCCCAAAACCCAGGTATGTCCGTCCGTCTTTGCCTTCCCCGCCAGCCTGCCTGAAAGCGATGCGTGGTGGAGATGTAGGGCAGAGCCGGTCCAGCCTGGGCTGGCCGAGGGAGGTGGGAAACGGGCACTCGCCTATGGCAGGGAAATGAGATAGGGAACTGGCAATGGACTGGAAATACATTAGGAAATCCCTGGAGTGGGTGGTAAAGAGAGTAGGGAGGCTGAACCCCTTTGCTGCCTGGGGAGGTATTTGGGATGGCTGTGGGCAGGGGTGTGATGTGCACCTGTGTGCAGAATAGGGTACCTGGGTGAGCAAAAGCTAGGTGGGCTGATGACCAGCCAGTCCTGACTCCCTGAGCTAAAATGCAGGTCCCAAGGTATGAAAGTCCCACTGTTGATATCTAAACTTTACTTTTTAAAGCAACTGGCGCTGTGTTTTGGTCAGTGGATGGAACTGTCTAATCAACCCCAGGTAAATTGACTTTGGTAATCTGCTTGATCTGCTGGGACTCTTTTTTTTTTTTGGACATACTAATTGTCCCATGTAACCCTCAGCATCGGTGGCTGCAGGTGGCAGAGCCTCTTATATGGAGAGTCAGCGGCTCTGGAGAGCAGAGCAAGTTTGCTGGTGTATGTGCTCTCCTCTCTGCAGAGCTAACTCAGACCTAGAGAAGGGGGGGAAAAAAAGTGCTTTTCTTACCATCACTGTGGTAGCTAGCAGCGAAGCAAGAAGTGCTGGTCAGTGCTGTAGGAGTTACAGGCAGGGTCCTGCCTGGTCCTGGCTCTGCGGTGGTGGAGGGTGCTCAGAGGAGAGGGGAGCAAGGGGGAGGTTTCACAGCTTGTTTCTGCTCTGGTGCCTCTGGCCCAGAGCTTGCAAACACTTCAGATGACTGAGTAACTCTGAAAGACCAGCCCCATTGTGTTTGATACTGAGCCCAAGGGTCATTTTCATTTTCAAAGGGGAGAGAAAAGTCTTTGTAGGATCAGCAATTGTCTGGAAATTTTGAGCATTTTATGCTGATTTTTTTTTTTTTATTTTGGAAATCTTTCAGTTTTGTAAACCAAGACTGGTGGAAAATGGTTCCCAGAGCCAGTTGTTCAGATGCCTTACATCTTAATTCCTTTGGAGCTGCAGTTATTTCTTGTCTAATGTGATTGCGTGCATCGGCAAATCCTTGTCCTGTGCCAATGAGTATGGGACAGTATATTTCAGCACGTGGTTAAAGATTATAGTACTGATTGACTGAAATGCTTATAGATAAAATTGAGTGTAGATTGAATATGCCAAAACCCAAACCTATTTGTAGAACACTTAGCATAGGAAAATGTATTTTAAATACAAGAGGCTGATTTAGGTCTCTTTATAGCACAAGACTGTATTGTAGTCATTAGTAGTATTGTGTGTATTCTCCTCATAAAACATACTGGTTTTCCAGCTCATAATAGCTTCAGTAAGTCTTGCCTTGCTCTGAGTGGTTTTAGTGGAACCGTGTTCAATTTACATCGTGCTGGGATCAGAATCAAGCCTATTCTCTGTCAAACCATGTACACCACATCCTCAGTAAATGTATTAAAGTACTGTTTGGTTCTGCAGATCTCCAGCACTGTTTTGGATCTTTGTTATTCCATATTCAACAGCATGCATACAAATGAGGTAAGGTGTAATTGCTTCTTTTACTTCAAAACATCCCCTCCCTCCTTAAACTTAAAAAGCAACCCCTCCAAAACCAACTTCTTGACATTTATCTCCAAACAATAATGTATAATCTAATATCATCATGGTTTAGGAGATGTGGGAGAGTATATACAAGATTTTTCTTTCTTCTCCCCAGTGGTTTGCATGTAATTCTTGACTCCATTAAATAATATATCAAATTGCTGTTTTTTACCAATTCAGAGCTCAAGAACCAAACATCCACTTACAGCTTGGGGTCAGTATTTTAACCTGACCCTTACTTTTGAATAATACAGGGTTAAATATGCTAAAAATGTATGCAACTTTGGATCAACAGCATACTTAAGCTCATGCTGCACGTGGAGGCGTATGAGTTGCTTTACTGATTTTAATACTCTACTTGAGCTTGGTTTTTTTGTATTTCTGAGTCAGATCCAAAAGATTAAGTTGAGGAGTTATTGAGTATAGCTCTTCCTCATTGGTGCAGTCGTATTAGGACCTAGCTCAATGTCAGTTCTGCTTTATATCACTTTTTTATTATCACCAGTTTATTAAGAGCCTTTCCCATAAAATTCACTCAGCCCCTGGGTATGTTAAAAAGGCCAATTTACTTGTGGAGTTTGAGTCCTCTGTTTTTTTTCAGATCACGAGTAGAGCCTTCAAGACAACGATAGAAAGTCTTTTAACATGTATTTCAATATCTCCTCTTGCCAGTGTCTTTAGCTAATTACAATTCCAAGCATGCTTTCCTAAAGCAGCCATAAAACTCTACAATACAGAAGTTGTTTGTATAAAAAAACTCTAGCATTTCAGTCTTAAATGCGTAATAAATGTTTTGAGTTCAGTATTGACTCCTATACTTCTGCAGCTTAGCTAATGAGGGGACATCCAGAATCATCAGGTAACTTTGAATGGAGCCCTATTCCTGGTTACTGTTTTAGTTACTAACTTTGCAAAAAATTCACCCTCTGTTATGCGTCCTCAAGATTGGGAGCTGGATCTCGTACAATATCATTTCAAGAGATATGATTAGTATCAGCTACATATCTGCAGTGTGATTTCTCATTGTGGTCTGATTAAGTGGTAGATCAAATCTAAATGTGAGATGGAAAAAAGAGCTATGCAGAAAGTACAAATTTTTACCCAGCTGGTCAAATCTCTTGTAACATGAAGTTGTACTTTCTCAGCCCACGAGGAATCTTGAGAAGACATTGCAAACATGAGTCTATATGTGGTGCACCCCATGAAGCAGTTACAAAATCCTACTGCTTTCAGCTGGACTTCAACTTTCTGCATGACCCTGTATTTGTATGGATTTTTAGAAAAAATTTGATTTGGTCAGAGTCACAGATTACATAGAGAAGGTAGATGGTGTTTCAAGAGAAGGATCGATGCCTCGGCACTATCAAAGGCAAAGTCAATAGCAATTTTAGTGTTAATGGGACTTGAACTCCATCTGGGGAACTTAAAATCTTTTGGGAGAGCTAACAGACCGTTTAGTTTCAACGTCTAATCTTTGGGTAAATCTTGCAGATGGCACTTTCAAAGAAATCAAAAAGAACTAAATATCTAAACCCAGCTACATCGCAATCACCTCCATGAGAGTTTGAAATTTCCATCCTGAAGTCAAGCCAACACACTGTTTAGAAGCTCAGTTTTTACCACGTTTCTTCCACGTAGTAAATCTCTTGTCCGTTATAAATTAGCTAGGATATTTGAAACTGCAGGCTAAGTCATGAGTCATTCTGTCTTTGGTATGTAATAATCATTTCGGAACAAAATCAGCGTTCATGGTATCTCTGTTGCAGTCTCTTCTTTTGCATCCTTTAAAGCACCTGGATCAAGCAAGCACTTTTTTCTTCCACAGTATTTCATAGCCCTATAAGTTGATGTCAGTTGCTCTATAAATCATTGCCTTGAGGCTTGAACCAAGAATGGTTTAACAAGAGGAAAGCTTCATCTCATACCCTGAATCCCATTTCCCTCCTTGCTTGTATATTTTGTATTTTTAAATTCCTCCTCTCCAGTTTCCTATCCACATGCTTTTCCTGTGTTTTCCTCCCCTGTCTTCGCATCCTTGCTCATTATATGTGCTGGCTTTCCAAGCCCACCCCAGGTAACTAAACCTGTTCACTGATGTAACTGTGGCTGCGGTGTGCAGAGCTATCCCCAGCTGGGATCACGCAGCCAGGCAGCCGTGCTGCGGGCAGGAGGGCTCCCAAACCAGATGTACCAGACTGCAGGTTCAGGGCTCTGTTAGACTCTGAGCTCAGGCTGCTCCCATGAAGTCATGGGGAAGTTTCTATTCCTTGATGTAAGGCTGAGTAGAAAAATGAGCAATTTCCTGAAGAATAAAGGGTGTGGGGGAAGGCTTAAAACCAGCAATCATGCCTGGTTAAAACCAAGGGCAGTCTCAAAGGTGGAGAGCAGCCACATTTTAACAAGGTAAGAGCTATTGGTACAATTCAAGCCTGAGGAATGGAGCTGCTGCGTCCACTCCAGGTGGAGCTCTGCTTCACCTCCCAGAGCATGGCTGCGCTTTGCTGTACAGCGCAGGAAGCTTGTTGAATGATGGTAACGAATGGGGTAATGCTGGTTACGGCAAGATTTAAAATCAATCTTTAAAAAGATCTGTTCTTGTATCTGTCTGTGATATGTGTAATATTCTCTCCCTTTTCACACGGAGTGGAGCAACCTCGTCAGTGATGGAGGATTACTGTAGCAAACCAAAGAAATGACAGCATCTTGATTAACTTGCACTGTCCACTTGCAGGAATCACAGATTGCTGCCGCAAAGTTTACAAAGAAGGTATGTAAATGTGAAGACAAGCAAGTAGCAATGGACGGGGAAGTATGGTCCTTTCCCTGTTTCTTTTGCTGCTTTTTTTTTAAGTCAGCTTGTTTTTTTTTCAGTGGCTGGGAAGTGAGCTGTGCTGACCCTGCTTCTGCAAAGCATTCCACCATGTGTAAAGCTTTTATATATTTTCTAAAGCCTGTGAATCTTTAATTATGGTAGTTAGAGTATATTTACACTAGACAGAATGGATAGTTCTTGACAATGCCCTTTGGGTATTAATTTTTAATCAGCATTCCAGATGAATGGGCATTGGGGACTATCAACTTGTTGTTGTAACTATCTTTTTTGCCTGCTGCTGAAAAAGGCCCTGAATTTATTGATATTTTGATGGAATGACACCGAAACTTGTCAACAGATCTATGGAACTGAGTTTAAAGTATTTTGTTATTGTTTGTGTTTTATTTTACAGGATAGTCATGGGACTCTGGGACGGCCTTTTTTCCTTTTCAGGGTATCTGAATCTCTTACTTTTTAAAGATTCTGAATCACAGACAATGTTATGTATCCATAGACGAGCAGCTGTTTCCTTTCACAAATTCTTGCTGCACTTGTTTTGCGTAGAGGCCAAATATCGTTTGCTTGAAAGGTTAGGGAGCCATTTGCTTAGACTCTGGTTCAACTAAAAGACAACAAGATAATGAGATCTGGGGTAGTAATGGATTAAACACTTTTTTAATATATCTTCAACATGTTAAAAAGAAAAAAGTTATAAAGTAGGTCATAGCAGGTAACCAGAGTCCTAATTCAGCTGTCACTTACATTTTGGCTCAGTTCAAGTGTGTCCAGCCAGGTACTTTCAGTGCTGGTATTTATATGCTTGCTCTTAGGCATCTACATAGTACCCCAATGAATTGGGACCAAGATCCTTAATGAGAATAATTACAGCCAGACAGTTTAGCTGTTTGGACAGAGGCTGAATGAATATTGCTCAGATTCAAAGACAGACCCTGCCCTGCATGGATCCCCTGGTTTTTGACATGTTGTCCCTTTAAAGGAAACCTTACTGCAGCCTTCTTATGTACTCTGTCTGCATGATGGGAGATGTATTTTGGTGTGCTTATAAATCTGGCTTCTAATACTTCTGCACAACCATCTAATTATTATATTTTTCAGCCTCGAAATGGAAGAACTATCGAAGGCAGTGGTAAGTAGACATCCAAAAGTGACAAGAACTTGTTCTGGGTTGTTTTTTTTTTTTCCCCCAATAATGGGGATCCTTGTGACAGAAGGAGTTACTGAGAAGTATTACGAACCTAGATACCCATGTGGATTTTCATATGGTCACTAGGAGGTGTCTGGGCAGAAATGCATTTTTTCATGCTCGGAGACTTAGTGTACGCTCTTGACAAAAGGATTGTTTTCTTCTCTCTTTAAGGTTCAGTAAGGAGGAGCTTTCATCCTCTGCAAAATTATAGAAATGGTACAGAAATTATAAAGTTTAAAAACAGGGTGTAAATTGTACTTGGAATGCAAAAGCTAGACAGACTCCTCTCTGTTCCAAGAGACCTGCAGTCACCTAATCCTACATGAGAGCCCACTAACACAGATCTCTGCATGCAGGTGGGACGCATCCTCACATCAGAATTAGGACCTGTTTTGGGGTAAACATTAACTAGAAAGAGCAGGGGTGAGGATGTAAGGAAGGAAGATGGTGAGATCTAATAATATCACCTCACACTTGCATATCCATCTTCGAAAGTGTCTATTAAAGGTCTTAGTGAGCTTTACTGGGAAATGAACAAGACATTCAGTGTACGTGTGTCCCCTCCTTCAGTCTCTCTTCTTCCAATCTTTTACCCGACAATAAAAGATCACCATTTTCTGTTTGCAAAGTAAGAATTGCTTCCAGCTGTTGACTGAAAGGGTTTGGGGTTTTTTGGGATAGGACAGAAAGAAACTGCAAAGAAGAAGCAAGCAAAGAATACCTTTGCTGTATAGTCAGGATTAAACCATTTCAGAAAAAGGAACCAAAGACTTGGGAGAGTGTTGTAGAGCAGCATCATTACTTGCTTGCTCTGGTTTTAGGCATTGCCCTGGGTGTCCATTACTTCTCATGGATGAAAGGAAGATAAGGAGCTAGATGGATCTCTGGTTTGAACCAGTGCAGCTGTTCTTGTGTTGTTAGGTACACATGTGTGCAGGAAATGTTTCATAGCAATGAAACCTGTAGGGACAGGTAGTGCTTCCCAGAGCTGTTTAGAAAAACTGGAAGCATGAGCTGACAACCACTAAGATAAGCCAAACAGAGAAGGTCCCTATAGCTTTCGGGCAAAACGGTTCAAAACCAATTAGAGTAAACTTGCGTCACAGTACTCTGTGTGCAGTACTCTGGTGTTAGTCCAATTGTTATAGTACCAAACAGATCTCATTAAATGGCTAGTGTAGAAGCCACTAATCTATAATGATGCCCTAGCCTTATGTATAGCAGCAAATTTTATCCACAGCCAACCCAGCTGCAAGATGCACACCATACCTCCATACCCTAAAAGAAGGACAGTGGAATTAGGACATGGTGGAAAGAACTGTGTGAGGAAGGAGGATTCATGTTTGAGTACAAATAACAGGCCTGGGCACTTGTCCAAATTTCTAAACTCTCATCCATCTTAATCTTCTGGTGCTAGAATTTGAAGCTATTTCACTTCTAACTTTGGGAAGGACCAGGCATACATAACTGAATACAAAGTCATACTCAGATCAACGTCTCAACGTATAATATTGTGTTGATTTGTTTCAGAGTACCATGGAATATGAAGTTCCTGGGTCAATTTACCAGCTTGATGACTTGGTTTATACAAAGAAAAGAGACTTCCTGTTGCACTGGTTATCTATTATGTGACTCAGTTGTCTGGAATTTGCTGTTCCATGTAATAAACTTGCAATCATTAATTCTTCTCCTTGTCCTTTTTTTTATTGAAGCAGGCACTAGATTTCATTGAGTTGTAGTGTAGCATTGCCTGGTTCCAACTGTATTCAAAGGAGATCAATCATATGAATATTTATCATTTTCAAATCCAACAGTGTGCTTTATATTTAGAACATCTTTAATAGGGTCATGAATGATAAGCTTGCCCTTTTGACTAGATAATATATTTCCCTAGCCTTTCAGAATATGCATCCCAAACAGCATGATATTAAAATCATCATGGATATTTTAATGATTTAATTCTTACTTTGAATAACTAAGGTGTTGAATATGATAATTGGTGAATCCAAAGCACTTTGAAAGAAGTGGAACAAGTACTGTGGTTACACACAGGCACTATTTGATCAGATGATGGGGTTTTTTTTGCCTTACTGGCTATCATAAAGCACAAGTGAGTCACTTGTGAGAGATACTCTGAACATCTGCTCTTTTTACTGAAATCATGCATTTAAACCTGTGGTGCAGTCAATTGTGCTTGACTGTATGGAGTGGGGTGATGTGTTTTGGTAGGTGGAGACATTTATGGGCAGAAATGTCAAAGTACTAAGCAGTTACTTCCTGAGGAACAAAAGAGCATAGTAAAAGCCAGGTCCTGGGGCTACACACCAGGTTGGGATTCCTCAACACAGTGTCCCACAGCATTGGCTTCCTTAAGCCCTTCGTTACCCCCCTTCCCCTCCTTGGCTGCTCAGTCCTAGTACTATGGCATGGTACCATCTCAGTTACACTGGCACCGCTGCATGTGAACTGGATTTGGGAACTCCTCTGTCTTTAAAAACAAACCCTGAGAATCCTGTGGGTGTTTTTTTTAGGGGGTTTTGACTGGATAAGTTCCCAATTTGGGCTGTATTAACAGAAGTTTGTCTGGTAGATAGAGGGAAGTGATGAGTTATTTGGCAATTGTTAGACTACATCTAGGGTAGAGTGTCCAGTTTTGGGCCCTACAATATGGATGGACATGGACAAACTGGAGGGAGCTCGTGGAGGGCCTCCAAGGTGGTGGGGGCTGGAGCGCTTGCCCCATGAGGAGATGAAGGGGCAACTGGGCTGGTTCAGCCTGGAGGAGGGATACCTTCAGGGGCACCTGACAGCCCCTCCAGTGCCTACGAGAGGTCATCAAGGAGACAGTCAGGCTCCTCACAATGTGGGGTGCGAGGACAAGTAGCAACAGGCATAAGCTGAAGCAAGAGAGGTTGAGACATCCAGGCAGTGCAAAAGGTTGTCCAGAGAGGTTGTGTCGTCCAGTCCTTGGAGGTTTTCAAGACAAAAACCTGGTCTGAATTCCTGCTTGGGATCAGACTAGAGACTTCCTGAGGTCCCTGGCAGCCTCAGTTATTCTGTGACATGAGTACAATTTCACGCTATGTGTTTCAGCCTCTAACAGGGTCAAGCTCCTGTGAAGAACTGTAGCTCCTGCGTCTCCACCTGGGCAGAGAGTGCTGGTGGGGTGGGGGTCCCCAGGGAGGCTGCTCAAGGGCAGTTAAGGCCTATTTATGGCCTCACGGCACACTGTTCACTGCTGTCCACTGTGTTGTCAAATCCTGTTGGAAATGATTAGCCTGTGGAAAGACTACCAAAGGGATGCTGGCTTCTCCGGCTCCTCAAGTATTTGGAGCTAGCTGGGGTGCCCCTCTGGAAGAAACAGCTAAGCCAAATGCAAGTGGTGGAGATGCACCGTGGTAATGCAAATTAATTACGAGATAATGATACAAAAGCACAGCAATGGCACTTCTGGCCTGTTTCATCTCAGAGGTCAAAGCTGAACAGTATCAAGTTTTGCTAGGTTCTGCATAAATATTTGTACTGGTTTTGGCTGGGATAGAGTTAATTTTCTTCATAGCAGCTTGTACGGTGCTGTGTTTTGGATCTGTGACCACAACAGTGTTGATAACACGGGGATGTTTTAGCTATTGCTGAGCAGTGCTCGCACAGCCTCAAAGACTTTTCTGCTTCTCACCCCACCACACCAGCGAGCAGGCTGGGGGTGCACAAGAAGGTGTGAGGGAACACGGCTGAGACAGCTGACCCCAACTGACCAGAGGGATATCCCATACCATATGATGTCATGCTCAGCATATAAAGCTGGGGAAGAAGGAGAAAGGGGGGACGTTCGGAGCGATGGTGTCTGTCTTCCCAAGTAACTGTTACGTGTGATGGAGCTCTGCTTTCCTGGAGGTGGCTGAACACCTGCCTGCCCATGGGGAACAGTGAGTGGATTCCTTGCTTTACTTTGCTTTACCTATTAAGCTGTCTTTATCTCAACCCACGAGTTTTCTCACTTTTACCCTTCCAATCCTTTCCCCCGTCCCACTGCGGGGAGTGAGCGAGTGGCTGCGTGGGGCTGAGCTGCCCACCGGGGTTAACGCGCAGCAATACTGTACCATAGGCAACGCATGCTGTGCTCTCACCATCAGCAGTGGCTTCCTCCACCCGCAACAGGTTTCAAGAATAACGCCTATTTGGGCCTTGAAACTGGTTAAATAAGACTGATAAATAGGTGGTAATTTGCAGGTGAGGAACTAGCTTACGTTCCTCAGCCATATTTCTGTAGTAACTGTGGCTCCTCTGTAAAATGCACAGGAGAGCTCTTGCTCACCTCTCAGTGAAAACATTTGCTCCCTGGAGCAACACTAATATGTCACTTGCGGAGAGATTAATAATATTGAAACGTAAAGGTCATCCCTGGCCTGAAACTCTTTCTGAACGTCCCACTGCAAAACCCACAGCAGAAATTGAGGAGCGCAGACACAGGTGACAAAAACAATTAGAAGCACAGAAAAATTTCTGCAAGAAAAAGAAGTGAAAGCTCAGTTCCCATTGTCAGCAAGAGAAGAGACAAAGAGTGACATGACAAGGTATACAAAGTAGTGAGTGTGCTTAGAAGAGTAAATCTGATGCTTATCCATCCTCTTGTAGTAAAAAGGAGCAAGGAGGGAGACTCAATTACGCTGAAAGACAATACATTTAAGCTGCAAAGGGCAATTTTTTTTCTAACACTTAATCAACTCCTGAAACCAGTTGCCACAGCTTAGAGCATGTTCTTAGAGACAGCTCTGCCGGCTCTTGGGAAGGCAGGCACGTTCAGGAGTGCACACCTTTGTGCTGCCTAACTTGCCTCGAAAATCACTTCAGGCTGGCCCAGGACCTCCTGCGTTAAAAGCCTGGCTTGCTCGAGCTGGGCTCAGCAAGGCATTGCTCAGCAGAGCGCACAGCGAGGGACCTGGAAATGCGCTCACCGGTGGGGGAGCGAGTGCTGCCCAGCCTCATGCCATGCTGCTCACCAAAGAGCCAGAGCACAAAGCACGAGAGGAAAACCCTCTTGGTGCTTTACTTCACTTTCTCCGGTCCCTTTGTGCTCCGGTGCCTCAGGCAGCCTCACTCCCTTCTCAGCTCCCACAGGGAAGAGCACACTTACTAAATTTCCAGGCGACAGCAAGCTGGGAGGGATGGCAAGCACCGGAGGACAGAGTCAGCATTCAGAATGGTCTTGGCAAAGATACATTTGGAAAAAATATGTAGGGCTTGCTGAGGATGAAAGGAAGGTATTACACGTACTGAAGAATAATCATTTGCAGCTCTGCGGCAAAGGGGATCGGTAACTGTAGACAGTCAAATATCACAGTGTTGGGGAGAACACAAAAATACAATGTGGAAATGAATAAGAAGCTGTAGAGACTCTGACATGGGAGGTGTCACACTACTGATTGTAGAGAAGACTTCATGTACAGAGTAGCACTGGAGAAGAAAGAGGGGGACCAACAGCACAGAGCCCAGCAGAGAGGAAAGGCAGAGGTTAAGGAAAGTTGGTACCCTGAATGAAGTGGGGTTGGTTTGCAAGAAGGAAAGTTTGAAGAGGGGTATGATAAAATGCTTCATTTTAAGCTTACCACTTCTGGCAGTATCCACCATGCCCATGGATGGATACTGCCAGGAGAGGTAAGCTTAAAATGAAGAAAGATTCACATTAAATCTGACAATCAGGAGAATGAAGCACTGACTGATAGGCAGTTACCTTTTCTTGGTCATATAAATTCTCCAGGGGGGCTGACACCTCACTTGGACAAAAGTTACAAAAGCCCCAGCTCTGAAATAACTGCAGGCAGCATTTTTTCTCTTCAGTGTTACATCATGGTGCAATGCTTATTCCTAATTATGTTTCATTTAATGAAAGATTAGTACCATTGTTTTGTTGAATATCTAACATACTTCAGATAGAAGTTGCTCTGGCTGCTTCTGGAGAAGTGGAAGATTCAATCTTAGAGAGTCCAGCACTTTATGTACTTTTACCTCACGTTGCTAACATCTGTGACAAGTGGCACCCGATGCCCAGAGCTGTACGTACCCAGAGCTGCAGGGCAGCCCTGGGAAGGACATTGTCTTTGCTTCTGGAACGCTTGTGTAAAACGGGAGAAAACATCCTGGCCTGGAAATGGAAGCATATGGATTACAGAAAAAATGGAAAAGCCCATTTGTGACCTGCGAACTCAGACTGCACGCAAACTGGTGTCCTTTGAAAATGCAGAGAGGATTCAGATGACTGGCAATGAGGACTGACCAATGCCCAGTGAGATAACTGCCATGCACGCATGACATGAAATACCATCTGGGAACTAAAAACACATCAGCCGACTCCTTGTATCATCTTCACAATTCTCAGCAGGTAATGAGACAGAAGTAGCTGCAGAAATTGCAAATCTACCTGCTGGAGATTTAAAACCATTTGCTTAGCATAGCCAGTTTGGCAGGTGATATGCAGCTGCTTGACAGGCTGGCCAAAAGCTGCCAGTGTCCCGTTCCAGCTTTCCTAGTGCACGTGAGGCTGCCGAATGAACTCCAGCTACAAGATGGATATGCTTATTATTCTAAACACAGCAACAAACTGTTTGTTTCTTTGCTGGGATATTAGAGTTGAGCAGCGACTGCAGGATCTTTACTGGCAGCTGAGACGGATGCTTATGCGGAGATCGCTCTTGTCTTACTTGTCTGTTCCAGACAACTCACACATTCTAATTGCCACTCTTCTACCTTATTAAACAGGGTAAAAGCATATGTTTGACAGGGCTGGACTGCATAAACTGTCTTAATCTAAACATCTATCACCCTGATAGATTTCTGCACTGTAGCTGCCAAGTCTCCTTCTCCAGTCATTTCTAGATCTACTTTTTCCACAGTGCAGAAACAAAAATGTGACTCATCTCATAGCTGGTTGTGATTCACCACCTAAAATTTTGATGTTTCTCTGGGGCAAAGAACATCATTGTACACCAAATATCATCCATCTATTAACCTTAAACGTGCTGAGAGATCAATAGAGAAACTCTGAAGGAGAACATATGGCAAACGTGAAAGAAAAAAGTTTTGAATATCTTTACCACAAAGCCTCTGCACCCAGGGGTTTCTATACAGCAGTTCAGGTAATGCCTGCTCAGTTACTGCATTGGGGGGATGCATGCACATAAATACATGCTTCTGGAGTATAGCTGTCTAAACATCAACCAGCAAAAGAGCAAAATATGGACTAGTTTTCTGTTTTCCAACAGAAAAGGCAAAAATGCAGAACGCATGTGAACCGACCTCAGAGCACAAAGGACCAGCAATCATGGGTGACCCATCAGAGAAGCAGCAAAATCCAGGAGCCTCATTCAGCATAGGACCAAGCTCGCATTTCCTCTCATGACCCCGGAGTGAAAGGACGTGCCACAGCCACCCACCCTGCTGGGCAGTGTGGCCTCTCTGGGGACTACACCAGAGACTCTGCTATGTAAATAAACACCAAAAATAGCCTTTGATTATAACTCGGTAGTCTTATACCACGTTTTCTGCTTCATTTCCACAGCTGTGTATAGTCTGTATAGTTCCACAGACTATGTATCATCTAAGATGATAACCCCAGTCACTATTTTGTGACTTGCAGCAGAGCACACACTTGACTTCCAAGAGGACAAGGATGTTCAGCACTGCAATATTAGGACCGGTCAGCAGAGGGCAACGCCAATACCAAATTTGTGATGCTCAAAGCAGAGCACGCCGGGCCCTCCCCGGCTGTGCAGAGCAGCGGCTGCTGGTGGGCTGTGCTTGGTCGGATCCTAACTCGGTAACTAATGAGTTCAGACTTTGTGTATCCCTCGTGCTCACCTGGACACGGCTCTCCAAAGCCATCACTTGGGATGTTTCCTCTCCTTACAAAGAAAGCGAATGTGACAGAAGATGGCAAGCTTATAAACAGACAAATCTCAGCACAGAGAGAACTGCAGGCACTCTGCACAACTGAGGCGTCCATCAGCAACATCAGTCCTCTAGGCAGGCAAAAGTAGAAGAGCTTTTCTAGGCATCATTTCGTCTCCATGCTTCCACGTGCCCACAGCTTCATTGAATTGTGGAGTACCATGTACACGCATTTTCTGATGTGTGTTATTGAAAACATCCATTTTCCTTGACAGACAATTGCACCATACCACAATTGAGTTAGGAAAGTAACACTACATCAAGATAAACATGTTTTGCAGCACCAGTAACAAGAGAGGTGCCAGAGGAGCTGTGTTTTTAAATTTTTCATTGCTTTGCTTTACATCTAAGTCACGTACCAGCCTCAGCTACAGGTGACTAGACCTAAGCTGAAATCTGTAGTATAGGATATGAGAGAACTAGTCATGTGCAAAACCACCCCGCAATTAACGTCTTGTTTTACCAAAGTAAATGAGCACTTCTGTGATCAACAGTGAGCAAAGTTATTTCTATATCAGATTTGTACTTTGAGGAGGATCTCCTATATTGTATTTAATGAAAAATAGTTTTTATTAACATTTCATCAGTATAATTTCATGCTGTGGCCCTTATTTCTGTCAGGGCATACATTGGAGCTTGCTCTTTTACAGAGCTACCTGTTTCCATGTAACTGGTAGGAATCAGCTTGTGGTTTCAGGTCTCCATCATACGTGCCTAGAACTGCTCAGCAGATTCAGAAGTTAGTGGATGAGGACAGATGGATTAGCAAGCAAATGGTGTGCTGCCATAAATGTTGTTTTCTTAGGAGGAAGGCCAAAAACTGAAGGGAGTAAGGCAGCTGAGTAGGGAGTGCATAAAATGGGAAATTGGATGTCTGAGCTCTAGTTCTGGCTCTCTTGATACAGGATGGTAACCCTACATTTCACTGAACCACTTAAGGGCATGATTTCCATACTTACCAAGCGCTTTGTTGAACAGGGGCTTACCTGTGGGTATGAAGTTAAGTATGTGCGCTACCAAAATGGCACCTTTCCACCTGACTCAGCTTCCCCCTTTGTGAAACAAGGGTACGGTTACTTAGCATCAAAGTTTTGCTATGACACCCAGTTCATTTCTGTCCAGAAATAGCTTCAAAATCCTCAAGAGTGTCTATTAATCAACCTGGATAAAACCCCGACCTTCCAAGAAAGCCAAGTGTTGATGATCTGGATATTGGTCTGAATTTGTTCCCAATCACTATGTCTAGAATAAATAATGACATTAATCACTGTAATAGACTAGTAATATTTGTTCACAGAGTTTACCTTCTAATCAAATGAGAGAATTTAGCCTTACATTTAAATTTATCCTCAAATAAAAACTGTTATCTTATTACCTTAACACATCATTATTTATGAGTGTAATTAGCCCTACTCCAGTAAACTTTAAGTACTCCTCAGCGTACGTTTTGCAAAACGAGGTGCCAAAGCCCAGTTCTGCATTCGTCCCGTTCAGCCTGGTAACACCTCTAATGAAAAAAACTTTTCTTGTTGTTCTATCCCCCGGTTTCTGAGTATCTATCATTTCTCTGCTGATGTGTTACAAGGCAGCAGTGAGGTGTCATAACTGTGATTGTTTCCTCTTCAGCCGCAGACGTTTGATCTCTTGGTGGCCCCTGCCAGGGCTGGTACGAAGCTTAATGAGCTGCATTCACTTTTAACAAGTGCTGTGGAAGGAACAATACGTCTGGAAAATATCAGCGGTCCTGTCGAGTAGGTAATGGGACAGCAGGTATAAATGCACAGCCAGAATGGCTGGAAAGTACCATGACGTTCATCTTGCTTGACAACCTTTATAGCATAAACGAAGGAACATCACCCAGTAATTCCTGCCATGAAGGGCATTATTCTTTGTTTTGCTTTATTCTATCATGAAATGCTGCTTCACACGATAAATTTTACATTCACTTCCTGCTGATATTTATGCTGCTCTTTCCTTCGCTGTCTACGTCTCTCTTTCTATTTTTACAGCATTTTCATCTCTGTTCTCCCATTTCAGAGTTTCTCACCACTTCAGCACCGTTTCTCCCAACAACAACTCCTTTAGCCCTTCCTCCTCCGTTTGCCCTGGCACAGTGTGTCCTGGTACAGACAAAGGAGGCAAAGGATATGCTCTGAGGAGGAGGATGCTGTGAAGCAGGTACCAGAGCAAGTTTCCTTTGAGAGAAACTGTAGATTGTTAATGTAGTGAAAGTAAGTTAAAACCCCTGGATGTGGAAGAGTAATTTTACTTTTTTAAAAACTACAAAAATTACTATTAAAAAAAATTATGGATCCATGGAGGAAAAGAGATGGGTTACAGGGAGTAGAAGGGGAAGTAGACCCCTTCTTAAGTTAAGCTCTCAATAACTTGCATACTCATTTCTACCATGGACCAATATTGAATTTGTAATCTGTGTCAAAAGAGAAGACATGGCTTCACCAGTTTCTGGATCTTTTGCCATGTTCAGAGGAAGGAAGACTAGGTCTATCTGAAGAGAGAGTGATCTTCAAAGAGAAACAGCTTAAAGACATGAGGAGTCCCAACATGCACATCTTTGAATTTCTCAGAAGAATGCTTCAGTTGGCAGTATTAAGTGATGGTGAAGCACTCAGTTGTTTACAAGGATATTATTTTACCAGGATTTAGTATTGCTGCCATTGTCTTCTTATGCCCATCGGGAGGGCACAAGGGAAGCGCTCAGCCATAAGTAGGCCATGATCCACATCTCAAAACAGTTTCACACCAGTGTATCTATCTCCACCAATGCAGACAGATTTAAACCTAAGTCATAGTGAGAATCGGGCCTGTATGATTATCCTGGGCTGCATCAAAAGAAGCGTGGCCAGCAGGTCGAGTGAGGTGATTCTGCCCCTCTGCTCTGCTCTGGTGAGACCTCACCTGGAGTACTGCGTCCAGCTCTGGAGCCCTCAGCACAAGAAGGACATGGAGCTGTTGGAGCGGGTCCAGAAAAGGGCCACAAAAATGATCCGAGGGCTGGAGCACCTCTCCTACAAGGACAGGCTGAGAGAGTTGGGGTTGTTCAGCCTGGAGAAGAGAAGGCTGCGGGGAGACCTTATTGCGGCCTTTCAGTACTTAAAGGGGGCCTATAGGAAAGATGGCAGCAATCTTTTTAGCAAGGCCTGTGGCGACAGGACAAGGAGTAATGGTTTTAAACTAAAGGAGCGTTGATTTAGGCTAGATATAAGGAAGGAATTTTTTACAATGAGGGTGGTGAAGCACTGGAACAGGTTGCCCAGAGAGGCAGTGGAGGCCCCATCCCTAGAAACATTCAAGGTCAGGCTGGACAGGGCTCTGAGCAACCTGATCTAGTTGATGATGTCCCTGCTCACTGCAGGGGGGTTGGACTAGATGACCTCTAAAGGTCCCTTCCAACCCAAAGCATTCTATGATTCTATGATAACATGTAGAAAGAAGCTCCCAGACTGGTAAATAGGAAGCGCATTGAGGCAAGCTTCCTTGGTCTACTACTGAATGGTGTCCCAGTGAGCAGGGCACAGGTATAGGGTACCCTGGACAAGTAGGGTCCCAGGTATGTTATCTGATATGTTGCAATGACCCTGATAGGAGAGATCAATAAGGGAAAAGTAAATCTGAAATAAGTAAGGATGTTAAAACTTGGGAAGGGAGAGGGATTGGGATATGTGACAGATGCTTAATGTTTCCCTGACAGATGCATGGGCTATGTTTGAGTTCCCTTACAGCAGTGAGCACCTTCCTTGGTGAATTCAGCTGGTGAAGCATGATTTAAGCCTCATCAAGCAACTGCGTGATGTTTGAATGAATAGAGAAGCTCATAAAAAAATCTGTTTCCTAGTTCAAGCAGCATTCTTCACTGTCTTCTGGGCATGTCTGAAAGACTCAGCTATATCTGAGTTTCAAAAGGAAAAGTCGGCCAAGTGCTGTGACAGCTTGACACAGCCCCTCACTGCTCCTTTGTGTCATTAATTCCAGCTTAACCAGTGCTCTGGATTCAGTGCATGCTACAAGGAGAAAAAGCCACGTTTCTCCTCTGACCTAGATGAAGAAGAGCTATTTTTCAGGTTACTAAGTTGCACTTCTCTTGTGTTCTGCATTACGCAAGGTAGGCCTGTTGACTCTGCCTTTTATCGCTACGTGGCACGATACCTGGAAGTGTACTCATGGGCTGAGATCACGTCTGGACTAGACGTTGGGGAAAAAAAAAAGCAAAAAAGAAACATCGGTGTCCCTGTTGATTTACCTAACCACTGAGTAACAGAGTCAGGCTCCCTCTTTCTGCTGATGCGCCAGCTCTGCGTGGTGCCTTCACTTACCATGAGTCCTCGGTGGCAGTTCAGAGCCCTAGATTCAACAGGTGGTGCAAAGCAAGGTGCTGGGATAACACAGCTCCAGGGCAGGCTATTGGCAACAGAGCTCGCTAACCCCTTGGGCTGACAGCAGTGAGTTGGAAAGAAAGTATAGCAGCCAAATTGAGTCTCAGGCAGCTTCGTGAAAACCTCCTGGATCAGGGGCATGAGTAGAAAGACACCTAAATTGTGGTGCTTTGGAAGAAGAGAGGTACACCCAGACCAGGCAACGTTCGAGAACCTGTGGGCACCTTCCTTGGTTTGGCAGTGAGAGAGCTTGCATTCTGACAAAGGATGCAGCTGGCAAGTTCATGCAGTGAATGCTCTTTCTGGGTCTGCCGCTTTGAAAAATGCATTTAAATTCTGACTTAGCCTATTGACCACGTCCCCCGTTCCCTGCTTTCAAGGGAAGTCAGAGCACAGAGATAACGCAGGGTCAGCTTGTGCATTTTGCTGGTTCATTCACTACACATTTCTAAGAGCATGACTGACTCCTCTCCCCAGCTGCCAAGTTGTTGCAGGCATAATAAACGTTAAAGCGGTTACTAGCTGAGTTTAAGTGAACTTGTCTTTTTTTGGGTAGAATGATTAAGAAACCCCACCACGACACTGCTGGCAAAAATATTTTCACAGATGCTATGCACAGCACTGCAAAGAAAGCCGCACGGATACGTGGAACAAGCTGGGAAGAATACACTCTTTATCGCAATGCTGGAAATGGTTGTGCCGTTCTCTCCCACGCGCTCTCTTCATAAAACCCCTTGTTTGGGAGTCTAATGAGCTGCTTGTATAAACAAAACAATAATTTCCAGTAGCTCTAACAAACACAACAGCCTCAAAATAGCCAATGAACATTAGCTAGTTAATAAGCAATTTGCCCCCTGAAGTCAAGGAAGTATGTAAGTTGTGACAGCAAGGAGAGCTGAGGAAGAGAGACTGAGAAAGAAGTGAAGCTGGCAGCGGTGGTGGAAACAAGAGCAGAGTCTGACCCAGCTTGCTAGGATAGCCTTCACAAACCACGTGCTTCATATATTATCAAGGTGTTTATTTGGGGTAGAGTAGTGCACAACCTGGTAATGAACAGGGCTGAGGATACACAAGAAGACTTAATGTATGTTTTATTGTGTATTTAAACTGACAGTGGATTTTTTAATCAAAGATTAGAAGTACCCCATTGAAACATGCATAATGTTGTAAGCATATGCATCTTCAAAAGAAAGACAAAATAGGCTTCACAGCTGCAGGAGAGAAACAGAATTGGGAGAATTAATGAGTTCCCCAAAATTAATATCTTAATGTTGGGCATTATCTTTTCAATTGTCTTGAGACTTCACAAAAAAGCAGGAATGAATGCGCTGGTGGTTCTACATTTAGAAGTGCAACAGAAAAGCTGTAGCAGTGAGCACAGAGATCAGGAGGGCCACAGCAAGGCATATTTCAGGAACCAGTATGTCTGTAGGTCAGCTGTAATTACTAAAGACAGAGCGGAGCTGTATGATAGCTGCTGCGACTCCTGTGTACTCCAGGGATGCTCCTTCCCTGTGGCTCTCCCTGGACCTGTCAGTGCCCCGTGCCCCGCCCCCCCGTTCCAGTATTCCTCCAGTTTGTTCTCATCTGTTGAGTTTTCCAAGAAAGTGAGGGCGAGCCACTGCTGAAGGGTGATGCTTCTCCCCTCCTTGCCATTTAGCAGATGTGAGCTGCAGACCCCAGAGCACCTACTGGGCACTCAGCTGTGACGGACCACATCTTCCCAAGTTTGCTGCTTCTGGAACAACAGGATGCCTTGAGGTCAGCAGCAGCCCTGCAGTCACGCTTAAACCTACATAAATTTCCTGGTAAAGCTAGATGAGTTTAATATAAGATGTATTAAATTAGTTATTTGGCAACAAAGACAGAGACCAGCCAGCACCACCCCGATGGCTACTTTCCCTCTGACTGGGTCTCAGGCAGAGTCCTGTACCCCAGGCAGCAGCAGCACCTCTTGGCCAGCTTGTCCCAGCACAGGCCATACATACAGCTTCTCAAGATGGGGGGCAATCCCTTACACAAGCCAGGGTCAAGCTTTGCTTCCTCTGCTGAAGAACTGAGACTTGGGGAAAGGTCTCCATTAATTTTCCCTTTTTTGGTAATTTTTCGATAGGCACAGGGGTTTGCTGAAACCCCCTGTTCCATGGGTCATCTCAACTTATGTACCCGGTGTGATATAGCTTTACTCCAGGCAGAGCCCTTTGAAATTCCCATGGGGCTTCACAGTCACAGCCCATACCATAGAGGCATTGGAGGCAATCTCTGCCTCAGCAGCTCCAGCCATCATCCCACCCTTGGTCCCTTCTTCCTGCCCCCATGCAAACCCTTGAGTTGTGCCAGCACCACTGTGAAAGGCACACAAGTAGCTTGATGTGAGTTTTGCTTTTTAAAAAGAAGAAATTAAAAAAAAGGCTTAACACATGAGCCCAGCAGCAGCCTGATTCGCAGCAGGCGCCATAAGCAGCTGTGTTGGCAGCGTGGCAGGAGCTGCACAAGCCTGTGCTGCTGCAGGGCACCCATGCTGTGGGCGGCTGGCTCGGACAGGCCAGGAGCAAGCCTCTGAGCCAACACAGCACAAAATGCAGCCGTCAGCCTGACGGGGAAACAGGGGACTGTTTTTCTTTAAACGCAGCACATACGGTCAGCGTTGATTGAAACTACTGTAGAAAAACATGCAGCAGCCCCCTAAGGAGCTGCTCTTGCTTTCCAAGACAGCAGCTTGGAAGGTTTGGTTTATGGTGCAGGTCAGCACTTCAGCACCGTTTCACCCTCCAGATCTCCAGCCAAAGGTTGCCATGTTTACACAGATAGCAATGGCTGATCTTACGGCTGCCCTCAAAACAACAATTTGTCCACTATCCACACTACAAATCACTTATCTCCAGTGCCCATAGCAGCCAGTTATACTGAGACTGACCCGATACCAACATTCTCCTCTCTTTGCCTTCTCATAGCATGGCCTCTAGTAGGCGTTTGCAGCTTACACACATGCTAGAGATTTCACATACAGAAAATCCTCTGGCTGCAGTCCCACAATACCTCATTCCTGGCTTCTTGCCCTTCGTTTAAATGCCCTTTGTACAGCCTGCCTGTACAGAGAGGTGAGCTCTCTGCAGCCCATTCTTCAAAAGGTCCCAATTCTCACAAGACCAGAAAACCAGGGGGATATTTGAGTTATGCTAGAGAAAGCAGCAGCATAATATGGGTTACTATGGGGCAGATATGGGAAACAGAGGCTCTCAAACCTTGGGCTGGTAGGGCCAAGTCTTGAGGCAGTTCTCTAAATAGCCTTTTTACCTGCCTGGATTAATGTATCTGAAGCTGGTGGACACCAGGGCCTTCCTGTTCTGTTATGAATAGAATAATTCAAACACCTAATAGTGCAGTTACAAGGCTCTTAAATTTCAGTGGCACCCTGCTGGTAAAGTTGTTTAAACAAAATTTGCTGCAGCACAGCAAACAGATTAATGCTATCGTGTGTCCACCATAGTGTTGCAATCCAGAGTGCAAATCTCACAGTGCTTAGGTAGCCTTTCAAGCTGCATAGGTGGAAGACAAGAGTTTTGGAAGGTCCTGGAAAAGGCTGCTTCTTGGATTGCCTTTTAACACACAGGTTTCCTTGACCTGGATCCTAACGGAACAAGCCTCAAAGCAGCTAAGGAGATTCTCAGTACCAGAGAGGTAGAAGTTATATTTGGATTCATTTGTAAAAAGAGCTTCTAAAAGATCTTTAAGGGTCGAGCACTGACAAGGTTTATATACTGTCTGTAGAAGACTCCTTGGATTGCAATCCATCAATGCAGAAACTCAGAGGACAATTCCAACACCATCTTTGGACCAAGGTGTGTGCAGTGATGCTCTGAAGTTATAGCACAGCCCTCCCTCTGTATCCAAATGTTAGAGAAGATAACTCATTAGCTTTACCATCATTGTAAGGCAGTCCAGTTTAAGTTTCTCAGGTGCATCTGCTTATGCTGATAGTTAACTGTGCCCATGACGAGGTCTGAAGTGGTCAGATGAAGCAGACTTCTACACATACTGAATAAGGAGCTTCCAGCCATGCACATGGAGACACAAGCTTTAAAGGCCATAGAGCAGGTTTCCTTAGATAACTGCAGTGAGAAAGAAAATCTTCTGTTTGGCACAACAAATATTTTATAGAAGGGAATAAGACAGACATGGGTCCTTTGCACGCTTATTTATTCATAGAAGTAGCCTGTTGACTTTTTTCTTTTGAAGGATGTCGCTAGGGAAACCTAACCAGCAACGCTGTCTTTAGCAGCTTTTCAGACATGTGCACAGGCACACACACAAATTTAGACCATAAATGCCAACCAGCATAAAAAACTCTTTGCTGTGGAGAAAGCCAGCGTTAACAACACCACAAGGTCAGGAGCCTGGTGGCAGCTAGAACTCCTGTGACTGGACATATTTGTAGGGTGGTTTAAGTGAGATGGTCTTCTTAGGAAGAAGTTCGGGAAGAACATTAGGTAACACCCCTCCTTGAGCAATGGTCACACAGGAGAAGAGCTTGTTCAGCTCATCATCGTTTCTCACGGCCAGCTGGATGTGCCTGGGCAGGATCCTGGCTTTCTTGTTTTCCCGTGCAGCGTTCCCTGCCAGCTCCAGGATCTCCGCGCTCAGGTACTCCAGCACCGCAGCCAGGTAGATGGCAGCGCCAGGACCGATCCTGTCAGCGTAGTTTCCTCTTTTAAGGAGCCTGTAGACACGACCCACGGGGAACTGCAGACCAGCCTTGGCTGACTTGGTTTTCTTTGGCACAAGGAGGAGCTTTGTGTTTTTCTTCCCATGTTCAGACATTCTAACATCAATCTAGTATAAAAAGAGGAAGAATTAAAAAAAAAACAAAACAGACACAGGAACTGAGCATTTAAGTCCTTTCTTCCTCCTCATTTCACTGCCTTTCTAATTCCCTTACAAGTCAGTTTTCCCCTCTCAGCAAGTTCGCTAGTTGTTCACACTTTTGTCTGAAGGAGCAGATGGGTCAGGCTGCTGCTCTAGGAGAGTCTGACAATAATTTCCAGCCAAGAGGCATCTACAAGCTCAGTCAGAGCAGCAGGTCAGCCATCTGCTAGATTTCCAAAACTTTTCAAGAGAGTAAGGTAGAACTTAGGAGCAAGGTCTTCTGACCCAGTACTAAAGAAGGACTGCTGTTAAGGAGAAAGGTTAAGCAAACTGATCTTCAAGATACAAGCGTTCAGAGACCCTGCAGAGAAGCTTCATTGAACTTACCCCTGGTAAAGACCTAAGCAGTTTCTGCAATGATGACCTTGTGAGAGCCAGAGCTAGAAATTCATATCTTTGTCTGAAGTAAGAACACCAGAAAAGAACTTAATCTACTGGAAAACACCTCAAATGGATCTTGTCTTCCAGAGGTGAGGGGACCTATTGCTGCAAGATAACACACCACAATCAGGAACAAGACAAGCTTTGTTTTACATCAGACACTGAAATTGAAATTACTCTGCTCAGCACACTGTGCACGAGGCTACTACAAACACAGAAGTACCATCTTCTTGTATGGCATTACATCCTTTCTAACAAGCCCCATCACTTATTACTGACATAAAGTCTCTGGTACTGAATAGCACCAATTACACTTCAATGCATAACACAAAGCAACTGGAAAACAAAAATTCTGCTCTTGTATATAGAATTGTTCTCAAGTTTTAATCAGTAGTTGTTTTTAAGTAATGAGAAGCTCTACCCAGATGTTGGGAGGAACTAAATCAAACTGAAGTGCATAAAAATACAATAAAAAGTTATTTTAGGATATTCTTGTGGGCCTTAGAAAGCTTTTAAAAATAGCCTACACAAGTAAATAAATTAAAACCCCCCTTAAGCAGCCTTATACCAAACACAGAACTTACAAAAATATTATTTCACTCAGGAATTTATCTAACACAAAGAAAGCACACTGTCATTTCTTAAGAACAAACTACCATCTGAAGAAGTTATCAACTTAGCCTCTTTTCTAACAATACCACTACCCAAATCCCCCAAACCACAGTTTCTGGTAAGAGCTGCCCCTTTTTAAACTCCACAGTGGTAGCCGTATCATTACCAGCTCTTGCATCATTTAATGCCACCTGGGTGAACAATGATTCAGCCACTCAAAATAAAAAACAATCAAGGTCCCAACACAAAAGCAACTCAGTACAGTCCCTCAGAGCATGAGAATTTGTCACTGCTCCTTGCAGAGCTGCTTAGCACCTTGTTAGCTGATCTCCTCTGGAAACAAGCCTAATATTTACTGCCTCAGAGAACTGCAGTGTCTCTGATTGGCAGTTAATTTATTACAGCTGGAAGGGGGCACACCTCACCTTGCCGCAGTCATCAAGAATTAAACCCATCAACCTGTACCACTGTTCTTTGTGCTGCCAGCAGCGGCCAAGCTGCTTCATGACCACGCTGCAGAGACTGGGAAAGCTCAGGACCTCTGACATTGGGTTCTCTCTTTTCTAGGACTTGTCTCCATCTGTCACACAGTCCAGTTTTTTCCAAAGTCATGCATAGCTGTGTTGCAAGGCATAATATGTCCTTTCTAGTGTCAAGGGAGTAGTGACAGCTGAATAATTTTTTTTCTTCAATACACGAGTGCTGGAAAGTTGAGCCCTGGCCCAACAGAAACTTTTGCTGAGCAGCTGGGTTAGGAGGCATCTACCCTCTGTTACTATGAAGCCAGAGGGGTGAGTTTTCAGATCACTATGCTATCTGGTTAACTTACAAATGGGTTGAACTATTGGCTAGAAGAAAGCAAACAAGATTGTTCCTGATCGAAGAAATACTTGAAAAATTGACTTTTGAATCGGACCAGTACTTCACCACAAACTCTGTCTTTGGGTGTAAGTAGAGATAGGGCCACACAGCTCACTCAGTGTCTTTTATCATACAGAAAATGGCAGGTGTAGGCATTTCTAGAAGATACTGGAGCACTGGCCATGCCTTGCAGGGTCTGTTTGGTGTGGCGCAGAGCAGGCTCACAGGAGCGGCACAATGACTGACACACAGTCCTCCAGATCAGCGGCATGCTTAAAACTGCACAAAATTAGTACCTTGCTTGAGTCTTCTACCACTACTGCAAACGTTTAGGTTTTTGCTTGGTCCAAAGAAATAATCCGTCCCAAGCCTGCTTTCCCTTGCCATGGTCAAATAGAGGAACCAATTTGAGTTTCATGTGTTTGTTTCTCATGTACCATCTTTAAAGCTTTTTTTTTTTCCCCATTTACAGGTGTAAACACTCAGCACAAGGCTAGTTACATATAGCACATCTTTACTACATGCCCAAAGCTTAAGTTCTACTCTCAGATATTTTTAGTTCTTATTGCTACAGCATCCTCCACTTTTTCTCACTTCACTGGGGTAACTGCAGGCCAGCTGAGATCTCACCAAATTGCTCTTGAAAACCAGGCAGCATACAATGACTGTTCCAGCTGCCCACCACCCTGAAATCACAGTGTCCGCTCAGGTATCCTCTCTTCCCATGTCTGTGTAAGCACAGCTTAGAGTGAGTCATTAACTCAGCTGCATACAGCTCTGACGTCTGTCAGCGTCCTAAAACCTAGCCAGTAGGCTCTGACACCCTTGTGCCTTGAGGGGGCAAAGGAGCCAGCTCAAACTCAACAGGACAGGCAGACTTTGTTCAATAAAAAGTTCACACTCCAGCTACAGTTTAGGAAGCTGGTCCTAACCAGCTCTTCTCTGTGTGAGATGCTATGGAATCTGCAAAATACTGCCTCAGGGGCAGACTGCTCCTAATGCAGCAGATCCCTGGTTTCCAGTTCAACAACAAGCCTCAGGACCCACTATGAACAGAGAAACCCTGGGCACTTCCCTGGGGGAAGACTTTCAGTGACTTGGTCAGCAAAGGCCTGGGGGCTTGTTTGGGTATGGAGACTTTTGGTTTTCTGCACGGATAGACAGAAGTGAGACCCCTACCAACAGCACAAATATTGTACCAGATTTTAAGTAAACTACTTACGGCTGTTACAACAAGATGGAGGGGATAGAGGTTTAGTGTCATGTTGGAGCAGTCTGAAGAGAGGTAGTTGTTTTCTACAGATTTACAAGCAATAAGACTTTAAAGCACAGGGTTACTAACTTCTAAAGCAGAGTTAAACAACCTCTGAGGCACTGAACTAATTGCACCATGAATCTGTGGTGGAGGAAAAGTTCACGTGAACGGCAGTGTGCGTCTTGACTCCTCTGCTTGCTCCACAACAGTTACCTGTAACATGTTTTCAAAAGTAAAAATGCACTTGACTTTTAAAAAAGTTATTTGGGTGGTACACTAGACTTTTTGACATTTTTTGTGTTCCTCCATCCCTGGAAGGGGAGCCAAGAAAAAAAAAAAAAAAAGGAGAAAAAGGAGAACAGTGTTGCATTCTAGGAACTTTATTACAAGCTTTAAAAATGCATTAAAATTAGTAGGAAAAATACTTGACAAAGAAGCAAATGCATACAATTTAGTGCTACTGCACAGACCAGACCAGGAAAAGCAAGTTTCACCGGCTACCACCTTGTTCCTGAGAAGGAACAGCATCTCTGACAGTTTTCTTGGGAAGGAGCTGGGAAAGGATATTTGGCATAACCCCTCCTTGAGCGATGGTCACACAGGAGAAGAGCTTGTTCAGCTCATCATCGTTTCTCACGGCCAGCTGGATGTGCCTGGGCAGGATCCTGGCTTTCTTGTTTTCCCGTGCAGCGTTCCCTGCCAGCTCCAGGATCTCCGCGCTCAGGTACTCCAGCACCGCAGCCAGGTAGATGGCAGCGCCAGGACCGATCCTGTCAGCGTAGTTTCCTCTTTTAAGGAGCCTGTAGACACGACCCACGGGGAACTGCAGACCAGCCTTGGCTGACTTGGTTTTCTTCGGTGCAGCTCCAGGTTTGCCAGCCACTGCGTGTTTCTTTCCACGTCCAGACATTCTGACGGGTGAGGAGGCAAAGGGTTGGAGATCCTCAAGTTACCCAGGTGCTTGGGCTACAGCTAACCGATAGCAAGAGGAGACGACAGCAAGGTAAGTTTACTTCCTGCTCTTCCACATCAAGAAGAAAGCTTGTTCTTTTCTTGAGGAAAGAGAGCGCTGCACACCACAGTTCATTAACAGCAGAGCTAAGATTTTAACTACTACTACCCTTTTACAGCCTACCTTTTAGGAGGGAGGCCTTGTTGTAAAACCAGAGTGGTGTGACAACCTGTCAAGAAAGGCTTATTGAAGTAGATATGAAGAACTCAAAAGAAGAGAGGCTTTTCCCTGCTGCTTGGAATGTATTTGGGATCAAGGCACAGTGGGTCTTCTTCAATAAGATTTTCTTAAACACCATAACCATTATATCAAAGCTAACTTGAGGCCAAGCCTGCCTCTTCTTCCAAGAGGAATCTGTATTCTAACTTGTTCCATTATCAAGTTAGATTTTTCTTTCATTTTAAATCTAACAATTGAAAAATTCCTGCAGCCCACAGAATCTTATACCCAAAATACTCCAAGAGGTTTTCATATAGAGTTCTAAATTAATTCCCCAAGGGATATTCTCTGGCTGCTATGAGAATACCAGAGGTATTCTGCACCAGGAAAAGGAAGAATTGACTTGGACAGCACAATGCAGACTGAAGAATAGAAATTACCATCTATTTACTCAAGATTAAAGAAATTCAGTCCAGTTAGAGTACTCTTACAATTAGAGTAGCAAAAATACTCATTTAAATAACATTTCTAATCTATGAGTAAATAGGACAGTTGGCTTCCAGCACAGCTGTTTGCAATATACAAGAACATCCATCACTAGATTAACATGTGGGGTTTTTGTGTAGTTTGTATAGAGAGATTTAAATATTTAAGAAAAAACAGAATAAAATTTGGGAGGAAGGAACAAAAAAAAAATCCCAGCCCATTATAAAATCCAAGCAAACCAAACCATAACTCCTTATCCCTATTGTCAAACAATAATTTTCATATTCCAATTACTCACATTACAGGCATACTGTGCTACAAACACAGCTAACTTACAAAATAACCTGAAGTCCACAATAACCCCAAACCTTTCACTATGTATTATAAATGAAAAAAATATCCCATTACCTTCAAAAAGTCTTATTTTGGTCTAGTCTGTGCTTTGTTACAGCCTATGCTCAGAGGCAAACAAGCCATATAACATCATTCCCCCGTCCTTGGGGCAGAACCTTTTTATTAGCAACTTTTTCTCCTCGTCAGTGGGTCACCTGGACAATTAATGAGTCATTCTCACATGTGGTTCATCTTCCTTCTAACCCCCGATTTGGGGGAAAAGGAAGAAATACGTTTTAAATGCCCAGAAGCAAATTAGTGGTATTAGTGGTAGTAGTGGTAGTGGTGGTAGTAGTGGTAGTGGTGGTAGTAGTGGTGGTGGTGGTATTAGTGGTGGTGGTATTAGTGGTGGTGGTATTAGTGGTGGTGGTATTAGTGGTGGTGGTGGTGGTATTAGTGGTGGTGGTGGTATTAGTGGTATTAGTGGTGGTGGTGGTGGTATTGGTGGTGGTATTGGTGGTGGTATTGGTGGTATTAGTGGTGGTATTAGTGGTGGTATTAGTGGTGGTATTGGTGGTGGTATTGGTGGTGGTGGTGGTATTGGTGGTGGTGGTGGTATTAGTGGTGGTGGTGGTATTAGTGGTGGTATTAGTGGTGGTATTAGTGGTATTAGTGGTGGTGGTGGTGGTGGTGGTAGTGGTAAGCCAGGCTCTTGCCAAGGGCTGAGCCACAGCTATATTTCAGTCTTGCTGTGATACTGCCAGCTCTCACCCACTCTGGCTGGAGTATTTCTGTCTGCACACCATGTGTAAAAACAGTTTTCTCTTTCCTGCTCAAGTGTGATAAAAAAAGTACATAGGGGAAATGTGCTTTATAAATACGATGTATTTTTAGTTGGGTGGGAGGGGGGAAACTGTGTATTGCTTTATGTGTGTCCTGGGCAGAGAGAGTTATGCTTTGTTCACAGTGTCCAAGCCCCAGCAAGTGATAGGATGGGGCTGCTCCTAAGATTTGGGCTTCTGCCCCCTCTTCTGGTAACTCTCTGCCCTAGATGGGGCTCAGGGCTTACTGTGGGAACAGAGAGGTTCTGGTGCCAAGGGTCCTTGGCTGGTTCCTCTCAGTTCACCTGGGCAAAAATCTCACCTAATGCAAATGAATTTTGAGCACCTTTTAAAAAATGAGTGCACACCCTCTGCTCATGCTCTTTCTGTGTTTGTTTTCTGGTGTTCAAAATAGGTTCCAACCAGCAACATGCAAAAGCCATGGATGTGAATGGTATTTCAGCCACAGAAGATGACTATTAAACCAGCAGGTCCTCCTGAAAGCCCAGGCTCTGACAAAACATTTGTACAGCAAAACTGGCACCAACAGCTAAGCCTTCAGTTCTGCATGCCAGGTACTAACTGCGGGTCAGAGCCAAAAGACTTCGGAGCGCCTGCAGAAGACTCCAAAGTTGTGATCCTGAGAACTTTAGCTCACATGCTGCCCTGCCAGAAGGCTCCATAGCCTGTTACTTTCTGAATTAAAGTTCTCACATCATCTATATTTGTGGCTCCATCTATCCCTCAGACAGCCACTTTTCCCACGAGGATGAGTGTTTAGTCCAAGCTGGGTGAGGCTGAGTCTTCCTCCACCTCAGGGCCCTGGGACACGGGTATGGGGCACCCTCCGCGTGTCCAAATACTCACCATAAGGACTGATGTCCCCTCAAAGCGCAGCTATCCATTTCTTTTAATTCAGAGGCAGAAAAGGTGGCTGTGCCTTCCCTTCAGTAAACCAGACTTGGCACAGGGTAAGTGGCCCAGCATGCTTCAGGATACATGGGTGTTAACGGGATGTCCATGACGTTATAACGTGTTATAATGGGGCTTCTGAATTTCCATTTCAGGCCCTTGGTGGAGCGGAGACACAGTTGTTTCTCCCCATGCCCAGTACAAACACACTCTTAAGGCCTGCTGGCAGGTTGTGTGGGGGTGTTTTTCTGGGGACTCAGAGCTGGGCTCCCCCTTTCTGGGTGAGCATGCTCACCATCAGGCTAGAGCATAAGAGGAGGAGGAGGTGGGAGCGGGCCTCTTCCTCCTTCTCCTCTGCTGTGTGTCTTTTGAGAAGAAAGCGCAAGATCTGCTCAATTCTTTGAAAGGGCAGAGGTGCCCATTTTTAGGGAATGGGGTGTTGATCCCAAATGGATTGGTGTTGCCGTACTCGACCCACTCCTCTGTGTTTGGTGAGTGGTGCTTTAAGACAGACTCAAATATAAAATAAAAGATAAAAATAAAAAAATTAAAAGAAATTCTTGTAATGCTAGTTGGCTATGGCCCAATCCTAACAATATTTGAAGTACTGATAATTATGTCTGATACAAATAGATAATAAGGGTTTGAATTTTTTTTTTTTCTTTTTGACAGAACAGGGAAAGAAAAATGAGGAGAGAAGCCAGTGGAGAAATAAAGCAGGATATGAAATACAAACAAAATACAGACAAAAAGAGACTCAAAGAGGAGGAAAGAGAAGAGTTACAGAGAAGAACTAAAGCAAAGGAGAGCCCCAAAACTCACCAGCTGTATTTGGATGTTCCTAGGGAAGTGTTCCCTATGGCTGACAATTTATTTGGGATGTTTCTATGGAGGTGCCCAGTTTGGTTTATGCACTCAGGTTTACAGTAGCTCCAGGACGCTGGCTGGTGAGTGTGAGGAGCTGAGGTTGTACCCAGCTCAGCACCCTGCCTGGTTGGGATCCCACATGTCATGGCCACTCTGCTTCCCCTGCGTGCTCTACAGGGCCTCGGTGTCCAACAAGGACAAGCCACCCAGGGCTGGCTAGGAGGAGAGGGGCTCACAGCTCTGCCGCCACATCACAAGGGTGCCCGTGGACTCAATTTTAGCAAGGCTGACCCACAGAAAATGCACTTTCTCTTCCTGCCTGATTGCTTCATAGGTGAGAAAGGAGTGCTGCAAGGTGCTAGGAAGTAGCTCCCTCTTTTTTTTTTTTTTAACTTCTGAAACAAGAGTTTCAGAATATGTTACATTTTTTTCAATCTGATATCAAATTCCTTGTTTTGCTCTCCACTGAGTAGCTTTTCCAGGGTGTGTTTAGCACACTACTTTTAGAGGACATGTTTTTGCATCCCTCACTGTGCTGCTGAAACAATGATAAAAGGGGCAAGGCAAGAGCAGAGCTGCACTGCAAACCTGGCTAAGCTCCGATGGTGAGGGTATAGCGTGGGGATGAGGAAAGGTTTCTTTCAGGTTGTGCCACCTGAAAGTCAGGCAGGAATTCCTCTGCCCTCCATGACTTACATCCTGCATCGTTTCCAAGCTGATGTTGGTTTGAGGGGTATGAGGAGAGGGTAGGGGCATCTCTCCAGGTGAATGGTACTTGGGTTAAAGACCTGTTGAGATGGGCTTTGGGTAGGGCTGCAGCTCACACTGAGTCGTGCAGACTCATGACTGACGTGAACAACCTTTGCATGAAACCCCTCCAGAAGCACTTGTGGGGTGGCACGCAGGGACGGCTGCCCACAGGCCCAGGGACGAGTTGGCAGCCACCACAGCTGCTCGCAGGAGGGACTGGTGCCCGTCAGCCCCGGGCTACTCCGTGAGGCCCCCACACCTTTCTGCCTGCAGAAGGGGGCCGGGGAGCAGCGAAGCCCCTGGCAGGGGGTGGCCAGACAGTTTCTAAATCACGCTGCTCTTCGTGGTGTGCATCCCGGGGCTCCCTGCCCGGGAAATGAAGCGGGATCCCCGTTAGGAGCAGGGGCCGGACCCGTGCAGATGTAGCGGCGGGACCCACACCTTTTAAAAACCGGCACCGTAGCGGTCATAGGAAATGCTGACGGCAAGGACGAAGAAGAGGGAAGAAAAAACCCCACAGCAAGGCTTGAAACCCGTGAACTCATCCAGCCGGAGGGCCCGGGCCCCGGCCCCGCTGCATTCGAACATGACGCTGCCCTCGGCGGCTCCCCGGGCCCGCCCACCCACAGCTCCGCCGCGACAGCTCCCACAGACCCACGCCGCGCCGCCGGGACCGGCCTTATTAGGCGGTACGGGAAGAGGCAGCGGTGCTGCGCCCGCCCCGCCGGGGAGCGCCGCCTCCTCCGGCCGCGCCGCGCACGCCGNNCCGGGGAGGGCGGGCGGCCTCGGGCCTCGCCGGCAGCCGTGGGCCGCCCTCGCTGGCGGAGCGCCCCGGGCAGCCGTGGATGAGGGGGAGAGCCCGGTTTCATCCCCCTTTCTGGGGGTGGAGGTGTCTGTCATGTGGCGGTCTTGTTATGAAGCTCCATGGCTTGGTTTTGTGGTGGTTTGCCGGTTTTTGGTTTTTTTGTTTTTTTTTTTTTTTCAAGTACGATATTTATTTTGCTACTGTAGTAAGCAGATGGACGGGGGGGTGTTTCAGGCGCTTCATCAGTATGTTGATAAATGACAGTAGATGCTGTGAAATGCTGTGTCGAGGGAAAAATGACCACAATCAGAGACCAAAAAAAAAAAAAAAGTAATCTGGTGTGCTATTTGCTGTGCTAACTTTGTTTTGTTTCCTGATTTTCTTCCCCGCCCTGGTAATCCAGAAGTACTGTGCCTTAGTCTAGAGAAGAGAGTTGGTCTTGAACAGACCTAGTGTAAATTACGTTGATACAAGCCATAGCAAAGCAGTAAAGAGAGCTTAGGTCAAGGCAGAAGGGAACCAAAATCAGCCTGTGAGTGCTTATCACTGAATTTTCATGTATTTAAAAAAATAAAATTACTGTCTAACTTGGAAAAACTTCTACTGAGATTCTCAATGATACATGGGTGCCTGTTGGCCTTGTTTTGCAGGATTATTGCGACTATTTCACAGTAAAGTCTCTTTTTAACTTTCAGGAACAGTCCAGGCATAGATTTAGATCTGATTCCTTAGCAATGGGCTTGTCTGGCAGACTGTGCTTGCTGCCCTCTAAGCACTTGTGTAGTCACACTGACTTGAATCTACCAAGGAGAGTTCCCATATACCCAGAGTTAGGTCTGCAAGGCTGGTGCCTGTGTGTCTTCTCACTAGCGCTTCCCGATGCAATGACCGCTGATTTGGTGGCCTCTTGTTCTGCTGAGGCTCTGTATGTGAGTGCTGTGGCCAGCGTGCTTCCCTGTCACCCAGCTGATTTCCTCCCCTTTCCTTTCACCTGTGAGAGCTGCAACGATGGTTACAGTGCTTCAAACTTTTGTACCTTACCAAGACCTCCTGTACATGCTGTGAGTGGGATGGAATAAAGTAAAGTCACTCTTCAGGATACTGGTCTTGGGCTGCGAAGAAGCCTCAGCATCAGGAGGATGCACACTGTGACTTTCTGGTGCCATCCAGACAATCACCAGTTTAGCAATGTGCTGTGTCTCTTGGAAAAACTTGCCTGTGTTAAGTTTTGGAAGTGGTAAAGTTCACCTTGAATGCACATCATCCGTTTCTCATTCTGTTCTAGGACCCAAATAAAGACACGGAGTGGAATGACATCCTGCGCAAGAAAGGTATCCTTCCTCCAAAGGAAAATCTGGAGGAACAGGAGCGTGCAAAGGAAGAGGAGCAGCTTGCCATCCTTCAGAAGTCTCTTGGTGAGTGACCAGCCAACTCGGGCAGCTCCTGGGGGAAGCTTGTACAAGGCCAGCAGTAATGTTTATATGCTTGTAAAGCAATGTGTCCTTTTCCAAGTCTGTAAGGGATACCAAAGCTTCTTATCGTGTAGGGTGATCATCTGTTAACAGTGTCAAACAAATATGTTCCTGAACACGTGGATTCTTCCAGCGCACGAAAGCTTTGTTCTTGTTGTCAGATCCATGTTTTTATAGAAGTAAATGTTTGAAAACTGAAACAAGAACAGTGCGAAGGGAGTCTGCTGTGTGAATGTGCAAGTAAACGTATCTCATGACGTTACCTGTTGCATGCTTCCTCCCTTGTTCAGGCATCCCTGCTGTGTTGAGTGTGTGTTAGGTATGTCTTTGCTGCAGCCACCAAACTCGAGAGCTAGTGCAGGTACTCGTGTGCTAGTCTAGGCAGCCTTCAGCTCAGAGTCCATCAATGTCTTTCAATCTATATGTCTAAAGTGCGTAATACTTTCTAAAACTCCAGTAACAATGATACTTAAAACCCCTCGTATTTCCCATAGTTAATCTGTCCTTAAATAAATAAATTCTGTTGGACTGATAAAAGCTGATGAGTTTTAATCCTGGAACGAGGTTTTTGCTGATTTGATGTTTCTTTCATTCTAGTGAAAACTTACGAGGACATGACTCTGGAAGAGCTAGAAGAGAATGAAGATGAATTTAATGAGGAAGATGAGAAAGCTATTGAAATGTACAGGTCAGAGCAGCATGCAGAGTTTGGCTTTAATGAAAATTGGAGTTTTTTTCTTTTATATGCTGTTAGATATTGTTGAAGAGAGGAAGGATGTTGTTAGGCCTGGTGACAGAAAAAGTGGGCTGTGTTTCGGGTGTCTTGTAGAGCTTCTAAGTGTCTTTAATAGGATAACTGAGCTTAAATTCAGTGTCCTTTATCTACAACCTAGTTTTGCAGAGATAATGTGCACCTGCTGAGTGCATGGCTGGGGGTTCTGAGAGCTTTGAAAATCACCTCCAATATTTTTCAATTTTTGCATGAATGATATTAAGATGCTGCAGATTTGCATAATTACAGTGTTGGTTTTCCATTATCTCTTTATCTCTACCATCTCCCATGGTTTTTGCCATTTAGTTTGGTAGTGTAGTATCTGCAGAAGAAATGTCTACTGAGGGCATAAGTGTGTGTGTGGGGGGGAATTCATGAAGCATAGTTGTACCTGCATGTTGACGGTTTTAACTTGTGATGCAAATACAAGAGCATCTATTGACTAAGTCAACTTGCTTTTGTTGCTCGGGGATTGGAAGAAGTTCGTAATGTGCCTCTGAAGTCTAGGTTTCAACCAGCTCCTTTAAGTGTTGTTCTGTCAAAAATGCATCTGTTCTCAAGATCTCTTTCCCGTTCCTTGCTGTTCAGGCAGCAAAGGTTAGCAGAAATGAAAGCAGCTCAAATGAAGAATAAATTTGGGGAAGTTTTGGAGATTTCGGGAAAAGATTACGTTCAAGAGGTTACGAAAGCTGGAAAAGGTATATGGGTAGTCCTGCACCTCTACAAACAAGGGTAAGAATTTGGTTTTAGCCTTTAAACCTTTCACTGTCAATAGCTGAAAAGACTCTAGACAAATGTGTAGTTATTGTGGAAATTAAGGAACTGATTCTGGAGTTCTAAGAAGAAAAAAAAAAAAAAGAATTAGTAATTTCATTACTGTTGACTGAAGACTGCTGAACTTAGCTCTAAAACGATGTTACCGTGAAGTGGCTTTTTTAGACATCTATACAGCACAGTGTGACTTGTACCACACAGCTACCATAGAGGTGGCGGCTGCCACTGAAATATCCAAGCTTTGGAAGTTATTCTGGATGAAGTGCAAGGAGCTGTGCATTAGAAGGATCACTGTGTGTCTTTAGCCTGGTTTCTAGACTCGTAAAAAATGGAATGAACAAGGTTTCCAGTCCTGTCAGCATGATGGAAAAACTTGTCAAAAAGGTCTGATAAGTTGCTAGAATTTTCTGGAAGGGGTTAGAAATACTTGATTTTGTTCATTGTCTCTAATTGCCTCACAGGTGTTCATAGTCATTTGCATACTTTCTTCCAGGAGCTGCTTTTCTTTCTATTTTGCCCTCGCTCATGCAATTTCTAAATATCCTATCTTCATAAACCAATTTCTCTGTATGATAGAGGGGAAGTTGTATTGCTAATATCTTAAAAAAACCACCAAAACCTCCAGTGGTGCTGATTTCCTTTGAATGCTGGAATAGTGGACAAGAAAAGTTTTCAGAAGTTGCTTCTGGTACATTTGTCTTTCCATAAATGCTACCTATCGAGCTGATATTTCTGACCTTTCTTCTGGAGCAGATTACTGTCTAATTTGTCTTTTATTTTTTCCTTATGTGTGTCTGTTGCTGTTCTTCATAGAATTCCACTGTGTGCCTTAATAAATCAACATATGAGCGAGCTTGCAAGAAAGTTCAGAGACGTGAAGTTCATCAAAGCTATCTCTACGACCTGCATTCCCAACTACCCCGATAAGAACCTGCCTACGATATTTGTCTACCTGGAGGGAGACATCAAAGCTCAGTTCATTGGGCCTTTGGTGTTCGGTGGCATGAACCTGACAAGGGATGGTGAGTGTCTGCATCTCTGGTCTTCCAAAGGAAAAGCAAAACTGCTTTGCTAGGAATGAGAGAATTGAGGCTTAGGAGGAGAAGGGAGGTACTAAAAATTGTATTAGTGGTTTNTTGTGGTTTGGTTTTTTTTTTTTTTTTTTTTTTTTTTTTCACCCTTATGGCTCAACAACATGCGATTAAGGCTGTCTTGTAAAAGCAGTGAGTAGCTGAGTAGGCCAACATATAGATATTTATCTTATGTGTGTCCAAGTAATCACACCCTGTGTCAGGTGAAACGAATTTTCCTGAATATATTAAAGGGTAAATAGTACCCATGCACATTCTTCGGGGCTCTTGTACCTCAATGTCTGACCGTGCACTTGATAACTGGTGCTTGCCTATTGCATTGTGGAGCTTCTTGTTTCATTCTCCAAGCCAATGGCACGTATTGGTCTGTTGTACCTTCCTGACACGCAGGCTTCACTCCTTATTAACCTTTGAAGAGAGCCCATCCCTTTGCCCAAATGGGGCTGCTAGCCTGAAATTGGGCTATTTCCTTTTCCTCTTGCCATCTCCTGGAGATGGCAACACGTTAAGCTCCTGCCTCAGTGGTTCAGGGGGCACAGGGCTCTGTGGGGAGAGGCTGTTGCCTTTCCTGGAGGTCATGGTTTTCCCTAGACCTATTTCTCCTTGCCCGTCTCAGCAGGCTGGGTCATGCAGCCCCGTCAGCATGACGTGCCTCAGGAGATGAGGGTGGTGATGCAGGTCTCGCAGAACACTGTGGCTCTTCAGTAAAAGCTGCTGTTTGGAGGTGGTTGGTCGGGGATGGTATCCTACAGCAGTGCTTGGAGACAGAGGTCAGCAGTAAAAAAGGCTCTTCTTGGACAGCAAATGCAACTCGGATGTAACCTAGTGGATTTTACTTCAGTTAAAAGGATACTCATCAGCTTTCTGGGTAGGCATATTGGTCCAGATGCCTTCAAGCTTTTTCAAGGTCAGACTTTAAGGGCATCTTTATCTGAAATGAACCACAGTTAAGCAGCATTTCAAGGTCCCTGCTGAATGGTGTCACTGCCTATACTGGGATAGGATGCAAAGAGGGTTTTTTTTACTAAACCCCTGAAGTTTACAGGATATCTTTAGCATGTGCTGTAAAAAACGCTCCCCTGCCTTCAACTGTGAGAAGGGGAAAAGCTCACCAGTGAGATCGCTGATTTGAGAACAGCTAACTAACTACAGCGGTTGCCTAATTATGCACTGAAGTGAGCAGTGGTAGCGGAACCTACAGTTAGCTTCCCCCCATTTTTAGCACATAAATAATTGATTTTGGGGGGGTCCAAAGGTGACTGAGCCAGCTTAATTCAGTCATCACAGAAAGCTGGGCACTGAAATTCTGCACTTTGTTTTATTCCTTCCTTCTGCCCTAATCCTGGGTGACTTCCACTGGAGATTAAAGAAAGTGTGAGGTGGTATTCATTACTCTGTAATGTCTGAAGGAAATTAGATTTAATGATAGGGTTGCCAGCAGGACTAGGAGAAAGGTTTCAACTGAGTGTTGTATTGACTTTCTACCACTTCTGGGAAGGAATCCAATTTGGGTCTATATAGTAATAGGCCTACTACTGATGGTGGTTTCTCTCTTACTCTCTTGCTAAGGAACTAATAATCAGTGCATGGCGTAGTGGGAAAGAGGTGAATTGCATTTATAAAGTACATCCCTGAAAAATACCTATAATTCAGATGTGTAAATGGAATTGCTATAATTTTTTTTGCCCCTCAGCAAATCTATTCCCTGCCTCTTCTGACTGTGATTAACTTGGTGTGTGATGCAAACAGCTGTAATATGTGAGCAGTATTCCTTCACCAGCAGTAGATGTGCAAACCAGTTTTCTGCCCCGTGTGTGGTTTGAAGGAGGTGGGATTTGCTCTCACCAGGAGAGCTGCCTCATCTAAAGCTGCTGCTCTGTATCAATCGCCTCTTTTACACTCCCAGATATAGAGGGAGCAGGGATGCCACTGGTGGGCTGCAGAGCAGTACCCTGAGCTCTGCACTGAAACCTGTGCTGGCACTAGTGACTGTGAAGGGAGAGCTCAGCTGGAGTGGGTGTGGGAGACAGGCCAGGGGCTGGGCTGGGACCTGGGGGTGGAAGAGGAGTGGCAGGAATAGAGCAGGGCCCTGGTTTTGGGGGTGGTGATGAGAGAAGTCAGCTGGGGAAGCAAGAGTGGGCTTTTTCCAGTTTGCTCTCCTGTGGTCATGGCTCTCTTGTTTTGCTCTGCACAGAATTGGAGTGGAAGATTTCGGAGTCGGGTGCCATCAAGACAGACCTCGAGGAGAACCCCAGGAAGCAGATCCAGGACCAGCTCATGTCCTCAATCAGGACGTGTGTCCCAGCCAGGGGGGAGAGTGACTCAGAGGATGACTAACTCCTGCATTGGCATCAAGATTGATAGAATACACTTGCAGCCAGTGTTCCCACTAGAGCACTGGAGATACTCATCAAGATCTCGCTGAGCCACAGAGGGGTAGTATTTCAAGACAGCTGTTTGTCTAGAAACTTCTAGAAACTAAAAAAGTTTCTTTTTTAAAAAAAAAAAAAACACCTTATTGCAGCTTCACTTAAGATCCTGAAAGACATTTTATATTATGAAGCCTGAGTAAATCTTACTCAAAGTTTTAAAATATAGACATCCGTAGAAACAGCGGTCTCTTGTTATTATTTTCTTAGTAAATTGCTGACTTCTTTAAAAAAAATCTGAAATATGAAGTGGCGTTAAGTGCACTGGTTTTGACAAGCTTAACTTGTGTAAATCAAATCTAAATAGCTGGTCTTAAACAATTGGTTATAGCCCTTAGTTGGGCCTTCTCTTAGCCCATTGTGCGTAGATGTCCGACAGCCTGGACTGCATGGAGAGCTAGGGGAGGTGACCCATGATGTGGGTGCTGCTGAAGGTGGCGTGTGGTCCTTTGCAAAGGTGTGCTGGCAGGGGGGCTGGCACAAGGCTGTGAGCTGGGACCCGAGGCATCTTGAGAGAGGCCTTGGTGATGGCCAGTGTCTCCTGGGACCTGCAGAGTCCAGAACCTCCTTTCACAGGGGCTGAGCTTCCTGCACCATCTTATCTGCTGATTGGGAAAGAAAATTCAAGATGGTGGTGCTCGAATGTGAAACTGCTGACGTCTTCCACAAAATCAGAAGTCTGATGTGTTACTACAGTAGTGCCATTGCCAAATGGGAGGGAAAATTATGTTTGAAGACCTGATGTCTTCCTGTATTAAAGTCTTCCATCTTCTAGGTACAGTAATAATAATAGAGGCCTTAAAAGAGAATGGACTGAAATACCACCTTAATTATAGATCTGCTGATGCTTAGAGGTGCTTGCTTATTTTGGGTTGGATTTAATGTCCACCTACACTTTCAATTTGTCTACAGTTGGGCTAACAAGCTCCAAGAGCTTTTGCTAACAAGGCTGCCCCAAGGACATTTTGTTACATTGCTGATGGATTCTGTGGGTGGATGGTACAGAATGCAACACTCAATAAGCAGCAATTTTTTTTTTAGTTTTGTATTAGTTCATAGAGACTTCTAAGCACGTTTCCTGCATTTTGTCTTCCCAGTCAAATTGGTGTATAGTTCAAACAACACATAACTGTTCCTTAAACTTCAGGTGAAGTTGTAAGATCCCGATGGAGAACTTCTCTGATATCTGAATGGTGACTTGAGTGTCACTTAAGTCTCCTTTCTTTTCTCTTTTGTGTTTTTTGGCAAAACAGCTAAAACATTAACACTGTGCAAGTGAGCCAAATGCAGCAGAACACAAGCTGATAAATCCTGAATACCGTTATTGTACATAGCACTACACTTCTTTTGGCACTGGACTATCCACTGCAACTTCTTGCAATTCAGGAAGAGGATAACTCTCCCCATAGAAGCTTGCACTGCATATTTTGCTTATCTTTTGCTTGTCCTCATTTAACTGTGCTTTGGAGTGACCTCTGAGCATGTGGACTTGGGTTTCTTTTGGAGCAAACTATCTAGAGAAGCAGCCCCCAAAGAGCTAGGCTAAAGCTAACCTGAAGTAAGGCCCTCTGAAATGCGTGTAGAGTGGATGTCACATCCTCGGCCTCTCCCTCTAGATTTGCGGCTGTTGAGCTGTCTGGATTGCTGGTGCAGACACAGCTGCCATACTCTTCCCAACTTGTTTTTAATTTAAATTTATCAAACCTTTTAGGAAGGGGAGGTGGAATCTGCAATCCATCTTGTATAGTTGTTGTGACAACTTCAATTTGAAATCTAATTTAAAAAGTAGGCAATGCTTTGGATACTTTTTTTTTACTTCTATTATTCCCTCTTTTACTGTCTCCCACTTCAGCGCCTCTGTAGAGGCAGAGTAGCAATAACGTTGCAGCTCCCCTCTCGCTGTCTTGTAGACCACTTATGATTCGTGGACCACAGCAGGAGAGGAGCTCAAAGGAGGATGACTACTGCATTTGGATGGGGTTGCCGAGGGCTCTGTCCTGTGGGATCTTGGAAACATCTAGGGATGAAGACTCCTCAAATTGTCCCAGTGCTTGATTGGCTCCATGGCAGCCCTCTGTTCTTTGTATCCTGCACAGGACAGCACAGGCAGCAAGACCTTGAGCCAGAATAACTGCAGACAGAGGAGTCTGTTGTCCAGAGCTTGATCCAAAGCTTGTTGTTCAATCAGGACAACTGGCATTTCAAATACAGACAGACATCCCTAGGATACTAACCATAGACCTGCTAGAGCTAATCAACAGAGAAAGCTGAAGGACAGAGTGCATCTTGTGACCAGACTGTGCCACTTAGCCAGTGGCTCCCAGCTTAGAGTATGTGGCTTGAACTCCCTTCTGGCAGGGGGATGCACAAGCCCTCTACTCCAGAAACTGCAAGTCTTCCTCAAAAGCTTCCTGCTTGCTCCTATCCACACTAGCACAGTGATTCTTGTTCCCTAATCTGCAAATTAAGCCATCTTAGATGGGCTGGTGTCCCCTTACCAGAAGGGCTCATGCCTGGTGAATGAGGCACTGCCTTGGTGCAGGTTTCAGCCCCTCGGGCGGAGGTGAGACTTGAACTGAATTGCTGATGCCCTTGGCATGTGGTGTGATAAACCCTTGGATAAATAAAAGGCGGAGATGGGATTTTGGGCTATTTCCATCACAGTCTTCTCTTCCAGCAGGGTCTTAAAAGAAAACCACAGCTGCCTTCCCCTTTTGTATGGAGTCTAGTGGGTTTTGTGGGATCTGGGACCACCAAGAGGACTGAGCTCCTAAAGAGGACCAGGGCTGTGTATGGGCAACTGGTTGCCCCAAGCTGCTCAGGTGTGGTGAGCCAGATACCTCGTGCCTGTGAATGACACTTACGGCACCCCTGGGTAGTAGTGATGTCTGTCTTCTACAAGGAGTGAACCAGGCCTGCCTAGGAGATGGTAGGGGAGGGAGAGATTGCCTGTTCTTCTGGCCTGCTCCTTGCTGTCTGTCAGGACTGCAGCAGGGGCTGCCTTGCCATTTAATAGGCATCACTGAGCAGCATGTAAGGATTCAGGAGAACTGGAGACAAAGTTTGACTTGTACCGTCTTTTGTCCTGAGCTGCTTAACATGTTGACACGTTGGGGGATGCCATTTGAGGATGCTGTGTGAAAGGGGCAGATGCAAGAATAATCGCAAACCAGAAGAGGCTGAATGTTCTGCCCAGCTGCGGAGACCCACGCGGGGCATCGTTTCAAATGGTCTCTGTGCTTGTCGGTATTTGGCTAAGTGTGAAAACAGCTTCTTGTAATCTTATTCTCTTTCTTGCCAATCATATTGCCCTGCTCAAGGCCTTTTGTAGAAATTAGGTCTCTGCAGGAAATGGATAATGAGATCTGTTTAACCTTTTGGCAGAGCAGAAGCTGTGGAAGCACACAGTTAAGGGGAATGAGCTTTAGCTTAAAAGAAAGCCAGCTGCTAAATAGTAAACCAAAACAGCCAATTAATATACATAGCAGAATGAGGCAATATAATGGGAGAAAATAATTGGAGAGCCTAAACTCTCATTTGCAAAGATTCGGGGCACTATTTTTGCAGCCTGTCAGTAGTTAGCGTCAGATCAATGCTCACTTCTCACTGGTGCGAGAAGGGTCTTTATGTCATCTAGCATGGGAGAAGTCAGAGGCAGTGATCCTGTAAACGGTGCTGAGCCTTGTACGAGTTACTGTTCTGCATACTGCTGTGAAAGCATCCCTGACTCATCCCGCACCGCAGCAGTGCCAGCAGGTGGGGGGGGCGGAAACAGTAATCCTGGGCCACAGAGAGGGGCAGATGATTTGCCATTAGTGGACAGTCACTCTGGAGTTTTTTGTGTGAAATGAAAGTGAATCACTAGTAGTAAAAAGTGTTTTTTTCATGGTACAGGTCCGAAGTCTGCTGCTTACCCAGGTTATGTGAGCAGCCACATTAGGTTCATAGCAGACTGCCCTGATCCAAATAAGTCACCACTCTGATTTTCCTTTACCCAGACCCGCTTGCGCTCACAATCTGCACTCGCCAAACACTGCCAAACCTGGAGGGTACTGCTTTACATCCTCTTCACGTGCAGAGAGAGAGCCAGATGTTGTGCAAGCAGGGTGAGGCCACGGAGGGGCAAGTTAAGCTGCCAGTTCTCCAGGTACTTAATCCCACCGTGGTTGGGAGCCTGCATGTAGGCAGAAGAGTCTGCAGGGCTGTGGTCGCAGGAGGTGAAATGAAGGCGTGTCCTTTGAATGCCTGCGCTGTGCTGTACCTGGTTTGGTCAGAACCCTGTTTCCCAGGGCTCAGTTCAGCCTCGCCTGACACCTCTTTGGGTCTGGCCCATCACCTCCCTTCCCAAAGACACTCAGGTGGCAATTTGGTTGGCCTTACTGCTGGGAGTAGTTTGACTTAGATGAGATGATTCACAACGATAAAGCTGGGCGTGTGCTTCCAGCTCTGATGGATCGTTTATGGATGTTTACAGAATAAACACCCGACGTTAAGGCCGTAAGTAAGTATGACATCTGAATACAAATATTTGTCTGTTATGGAGTTCATGAAGAAAACAGCTCTGATCGACAGTGATTCCCATGAAAGTTAAGGTGTACTGTTTATTCCTGTATTATAAACTCAAGTTCACAATAATTTGTCATTATTCTCTGGAAATCGAGGGAAGTTTCCTATTTCACAGGCTGTGCAGCAATGGGAAGTGAGACTTCTGATACAAACCTCAGTAACTTAGTTTGGAATAGCTCTTGTTTTGTGTAGGGGTAAGAAAACCACCATTATATGAACCTTTTGCTGTGTATTTGTTGGGATCGGATCATGTCTAAAGAAACTGCTCTCACTGAGATCAAAGAGGAATGCTTTCCCTTCTCCATTCTTTTAAATCACTACATTGCTAAAACTAATCTATTCCCTGTCAATTGTTTGGAAGGCAGTTGAACTCATTTCTCATTACAGCCCGTTATAAATCACTCCTCATTTCGATCTCGTTTAGCTAATTCAGTCATCAAAGGATTGCAGGAGGCATAAAGTATTTTATTGATGCATTTAGCTCTTCACAGAATTATAAAAAGTATTGAACTTCTTAGGTCTATCTATTTGCAGATGGCTTTTGTGATGCAGGGAGAGGCTTCATTCCCTCCTTTGGAAGACAGAACTGTTAAAAAAGAAAATCCGAGCAGCGAGAGACTCTCTCTAGGCTTGTGTGGGAGATTGATGAATGATCTGACTTGTTTTCATATAACGTGTTAAAACTTTCATCTCTTGACGCCATGCCAAATTTTTCAGGACTTCACCAGATTAATTTTAATTTACAGAGCTGACTGAAGGAATTGAGATCTGATAAAAAATGGCAGGAGGAATATCAAGTAATTCTGAGGTTGTTTCTATTTAACACTTCAAATGTTAAACACACAAGGAATTATATAATCTAAGGCAGAACAGTCCATGTAACAGATGTTAATGGACAATTAATGAGATTAATGTAATTATGCATATTTGCAAGCCTCTGGTTCAATATATCTACTATAAGAAGTCATATTTCTTCCAGTATATTGAACAGCTTAAACACAACGATGCTTCTTGTGGAGGCAAAAGTTACAGTGTTTGCTAGCAAAAGCAAGTCTTGATTTTCCGGACAGCTGTTGCCTACCCCCAAAGTGACAGTGACTCCTGCTATGGCATGTGTCATCCTGATCCCACTCCCCTAAATATCCATGGGAATACTTTAATCTACAAGGAGGGCAGCAGAGCCAGCTACTGAACTTTTCTTCTTGCCTGTTTGCAGTTTATCCTGTGAAATAGTACAGACTGTCTGGGGGTGTTGGGAAACTTCATTAATTATCTGCCCATATGCAGATGATTTCTGTTATGTAAGGCTGAAAGTAGGGAAGTCCTGGATCCTTCAAGCCGACTATCGCTTTCTGTGGTTTAGTTGTTCCTGGCCTCAGGTGATTAGAGGAGTGTTTGTGAGGGCCACCTCCATGGCAGGAGAAGACCGGCAATAGACACTTGCAAAGATTAATCTCTGCCACAGCACTAAGGCATTGACTATTTTCTTTTGCAAGAAAGTGCTGGTGGTAAAAAGGTGCAAAGTTTGGCAGGATGAAGCAGAAACAGGAGAATATGCACAATGTGGAGTTGGGCTTCCCATCTGGTAACATCCCCAAACTTCTTCAGCTGAGGTGCATTCCCTCTGATTATGTGTAGCTAGCAAATTTAACAGTGCTGGGGAATGGGATGGGAACTGGATGCTGCAGGGTGAGCCAAGTCCAGACCAAAGGGCTGATCCTGGAAGTGCTTGAAGAAGTTTCTTCTTGTCTTCTTTCTCCCCCTGAGAAGAGAGGGAGGGGGAGAGCCATCAAGACAATGGAAGAGATGAAGGGCATCAGGTGTAGGTAGGTAAAAAGGGGGTCAGATGGGAGGCTTAAATGAGAAGTCTGTCCATCGCTAGAGAAGAAGGGTAGGAGTGAGGAAGATAATAAAGAAAAACTTGAGAGCTGGTATTATGAAGGAGATTCAGGGATATTTGTTGCTGGGATACACTAGGAGAAGCACTATTCTTTGCAAAGGATGGGCTTCACGTGTGTAGCTGGAGACTGTGCACTGAGGACGGCAGAGTGGATGAGAGCATTAAATCACAGACCAAGAGGAGAATTTTGGTGCAGACCCCTGAAAGCTTCATCCCTGACTTCAGTGTATAGGAAGAAAAAAAGCCGGATAAACACGGGTGCTCTGATCCATAGAGAAATGTTAGAGGGTAGACTGCAAGTAAGTGCCACTATTAATGAGAGCAGTAGTCAGGCAGGTTTTCAATAAGTAAAATTGATCGGTACAAAAAATCCTGTGTAATTCAAGCCAGGAAAAGATACTGCTGTATTATTTGCATACTAATAAGCTGTCTTTAGTATAAGCTCAGGAAAAGCTATGAATCTTTCAGGTGAGAGGAGCTGTTTATATCCAGTTTTACAAGACACATTAGGCACTGGTGGCATCGTGTCATCTGGCATACGTTACAGATCCAGCCCAGTGGATGAGATGGGCTTTCTCTCTGCATGAAGATGTCAAATGGCACTTTCAATTTAACAGCACCACACTGACATTTTCAAACTTAGCTACTGCCCTGTGCATTTGTGTTGTATTATAAAAGAGATATCAGGGCAATTTTAAAAACAGTTCAGTAACAATGCCATCACTGGCTTATTGGTAGCAGTCCCACTTTGAATGCAGTACAGAAAAGAGAGGAAGAGAGAGAAAACACCTCTTTGTCCTTTTGCTGACTAGCAGCTGATACTTCAGGCCTTACAACCTCAGGGTGCTCCTGGTGAGAAAATGGTGACAAAGAGCTTTGGTGGCATCTCTACAGAACACACACCCCCCTGTCCTCTTCCTTTCCTGGTGGTAGGATAATCAGCAAGCTCATGGACATCCTCCTAGCTAAAATACTGGCATGCTTCCATTGCTCCAGGCGTCAACCAGGGGGAAATCTTTAACATCAAATCCACATCAGCTGTAGCTGTCACTCCAAGTCTGTGTGGACCACACGGGATTTCCTTAGGAAGTCATGCAAGAAACCGGGCCCTGTCATATCCCCTGGGTAGTGTCTCATTCACCTTGTTCTGAGATGCAGGTAGTGCCCTGGAGATCTAGGCACTAAGCTGGATACAGACGTTATGGTTTGGTTTTAGGTAGTCCTGCAAGGAGCGGGGAGTTGGACTCAGTGATCCTTATGGGTCCCTTCCAACTCGAGATATTCTATGATTCCCTTGCTTAGAAAGCAGGCAGAGGAAAATTGAGAGTTTTCTCCACATTCATCTTCCCTACATAGAGGGCCCCCAAAAGGCCAAGCAGTTTCCCCTGCAGTGCAAAGGACCCCTTGGAGCAGGGCAGCTCCACACAGTGACACAGAAGGCACACGCTCCCTGTCAGTGCTGGTGGATTTTACTCTGTTACCCCATCAAACAGGGAACATATACAAACCAGAGCTCATCATGCCCTGGTGATGGTGTGGCAGTCAGTGCAGAAGGGATCCTGGCTGAGGGTGAGCAGCTGGTGGGGCTACGCAGGACGGGTGCTCAGGCCCGCCAAGATCCTGGATGTGCTTGGAGCCACCAGCTCTCACACCCCAGCTTTGCTGGCAGCAAGACAAAAGCTTACCTGGAGCAGAGCTGCCCACCTGCAGGTGATGGTTAAAAAAGTATGGAAGAAGGCAGCATAGTGTGGAAGTCCTGGGAGTGGTCTCAATTTCATGGAGTATGAGGTGCCACACCTTTCACACACCCTGGTGGGAGGACTCCCAGGCTGCTATAGTACACATTGCTCTGTGGTTTAGGGAGGATGTGCTCATGGCTGAGGTGTGGAAATGGGTTCAGCTGCTCGCTATGGCTGTGGCAACTTTTCCTTACATAAACACCATGGCTTTGCTGGGCCTCATTATTCCTCACCAGTAAAATTCATACTTGTGTTTACTGACCACACATTGGTGTTTCAAGGTTTTAGTAATTTATATCTGCAGTGAGCTATGAAACACTATGAGGGCAATTGCTACACTAGGGTAGTTGTCGTTTTGTCTATTTGTCCATCTGCACCAGATTTCCCTGTACGGGAGTTCTCTGCTGTTGCCATACTTACTGTGCATCTGCATGGCTCTTGGCACTTGTAGACTGTGAGTAAGTGCTGCTGTTCCACTTGGTAAAGAATAACAGAGTTTTGTAGAACTTTGTTAGCTCTGATTTTCCACTATTTTATTGTTTTCATTGTGATACAGCTGGCTTTTTTCATTAAATATACTTAATGAAGTGCTTCACAAGATAAAAAGGAAACATTTGCTAGCCCAGAAAGCAGTTCAGATCTTGTTCTCACTGTTTGAGGACTGGAACAAGCCGATCCTATTTAGGAAGACTTCTCCATTCAAGAGCTCAAACACTGCTTCAGGCATGTTGGAGTTCCCAGGAGAGGCAGGAAGGATGAGAAACTTCTGCAGTACCACCTCTCACAAGCCTGCCAGGTGCAAAATAAATGCAATTGTGCACAAGATGGCAATGTTCTCCACAAAAAGGACCTCTCCTTCCTTCCTTGCTACAGTCTGCTGGTGTACTTCTAGACAAACTGCTTGTTTCAGTGAAATATCAATGGCAGCACTTGAGATGCTCAGTTCTGCTGCGTGCGGGATGGAAGTCTCTGTGAATACATACAGTGAGATATGCACACCAGCTGTATATTCAAATACGTCTCGCTGCAGACATGTGTAAATCTGTCCCACAGGTTTCTAACAGCTTTAGCTAACGTACCAGACAGCAGCTTGTTTTTCCTGTGTTCTGACCTGACTATTACCGCACATGAGCATGGTGTCTATAGCGCTAACTTTGCAAGGCTTTTTCAGGAAGAATACATCTGTCACCATGTTGGTCACAAATGGCTGGCTGTACACACTTCTGATTCACCCGTCACCACGGCTCCAAGTGTCTTGTCCACAAAAACATCACATCTAAATCAGTCTCCAGAAAGAGCTTGGATCCAAATCCCATAAAGGCTGAGGAATGGGCTCAGCCCGTCTGTGGCAGAGCAGTCCCACCCCAGTGCGTGAGACACGTGGAAGACTTCACAGGACTGAAGTGTGCCAGTTCCTCGTTGTTGTCCCTGTCTGAGTTAAGATCATTTCCATGCCTTTCTCTAGGATGGTCTACTTCACTTTTGGAGAAATGCCTACATAAATAGATGGCTTTTACTGGGTGAGCTACATGGGTTAAGCATTAGGACTATCCTGATTTAGAGAGTAGAGAGCACCCTGGACCAGGAGCAGACACCTCTAGACTGAGAAAACTTTACTGAGTGAAGAAGCTGAGAGCTAATACCTGTCAGCAGTGTTAAAAAGGACCCAGAAACTTAAAACCCAAAAGGTTTGTATTGGATACTTTATTGGTTTGAAAGAAGAATATTGATAAAATATTCATCCAAATTGATTATGCAAATATGCAAGAGTCCCTTCACAGATCTTCGGTTTTCTGACCAGCCTCAGGAAAGTCCTTGTCTTGGCATTGCAGGTACCAGTCTGGGAGTGTGGCTGTCACGCCATCACAGACAGCCATCACAGACAGCCTGGGAAGAGGCACGAGAGCCTCTTCGCAGTCCCTGCGGACATCTGACCCCTTGGTAGCCACTGCTAGGGAGCAGCAGCAGTCAGCCTCCTCGTAGCTGAGCCACACATGAGGATGTTGCCACGCAGCTGCCACCGCTGCCTCTCCACGCTGCAGCTCCGCTCCCTTGTTCGGCTGTGCGAAGGCACCAGAGAGGGCTCTTCAGGAGAGCAGCAGAACTTGGCCATCTCCACTAGCAAAAACTAGTTTCTAGACTTGGTGAGGGCACATCTAGGCACAGCCCTGTGTGATGCTCAATAACTGAGAGTCAAGCTGGTTTCTCCCGCTGAACTGTACCAAAGCTCCTGGCAGCTGTAAGCAAGAGTGCAGCCCTGTTGTGGCAGATCTCAGGAAACAGCGTGTGGTCCCACATCCCCCACCTGAATGAACAGTGGTGTGTAACCCACTGAGGAGCTTTTCAGTGTCTATCGCTCATTGAGTAGACTAGGAGGGATCTTAGCCCTAACGTGATACTTCTTATAAAGCTCGTGTCCTAAATCCCTGCTACAGGTGGTGATCCAGCTCATCTTCATAGGTTCACCTTCCTCTGTTCTTCCTGAAGACACATTTGTGCATGACAGTACTGCTTTGATACTTTGTTTAAAGAGGAAGAAACTATCCAGGTTGACCCCTGTTTTTTTATGGGGAAAACCCCCTCAACCTCACCATCAGGTATGATGATGAGAAAAGCAATATCAATCCCGACAGTTTCCAAATCAGGGCTGGGCTCTGGATGGACACACTGAGAAATGGCCAAAGAGGACCTGCCTAGAACTACTGGAGCACACAGCATCCAGTATACCCATTAATAATGAGAGTGGCAGGGTGGACATCTCTCCCTACCTTCAAGGAGGATGTGTGGTCTTCTCAAGTCTTAGGATCTAATGCTGTTCTTCACAAAGCTGTAGTGCTGTTCTGTGAGATTTCAGGATCCTGTGTCTTGGTGGACTGCTTATTGCTTGGAACGTTGATAGTCACTCAGAACAGAGCAAAAATATTTTACCAAGCAATAAGTGAAGTTCCTTGAGATGGACTGGCCATGGGGCAGTCTGCCCTCTTCCTCGGAGTCCTGCCCAGGTGGGATTCTGCAGCTGAGAGAAAACTAAACTGCAGTAGGCACAATCCACAATTTACACTTTTCACACGGAGCAGAAGGGCACTCCAAGGGCATGTGCATGGCATGGGTGTGCACGGCGGGACTGGAAATTTCTGGGTTCAGGTACATGTGGTGCCCTTACAAGCTTACTGCCTGTGCCCGCGGGCGGAGCACCCCGTACATCTCTATTCCTGTAACGTGACTGACATTCTGTTATTAGAACCTCCATAGAGCTTTTCAAACCTTAAATAACCCAGCCTCATAATCACTCTGGGAGGTAATTAAGCCGCCCGGTTATCAACAGTGGAACTGAAATGTGGAGTTGGGATCTAGATTTTGGATGAGATATCCTTTTCTTTTGCAGGCCAGGTCACGAAGCATTAACACAAGTGGTGTGGACCAGGATTTCTGCTTCTGTCATGGCTCAGCATCAATACTTGAGTTAGATGTTTAGGAAGCTCCAATTTCCCATCCCTGTTCTCAGAACATCTTCCCATAAGACAGAATCCCAATGTATCTTGTTAGAAAAATGAACAGAACAGGATGTTTTAAAAAAATCTAAACATTACCCAGATCACGGTAATTTGGAGAACATCACAGGCATGTTTCTGTGTCTCAGTGCGATTCTAGTGTCTCTCTTTGTATCAGGTTTTAGCCTAATCTGTGATGGACTGAACTTTTTTTTTTCTTTTTACCATGGCAACCTCACTATGGTGATTTCAGGGCTAGGGAGCTTTATATTTATCTTGACCAGCATGAAGAAGTCTGAGCCTCATTAACTGAGGAAGGTGGATGGATAGCATATGGAACACACCGCACATGAGATGGCACTTCCCTTCCCAGGGCAACTGGGTCATTCGTATTATCTACAAGAGCTGCAAGTTTCCTTTTGGAAATACTGAGTTGCTAACTGTTCTCTCTGTCCCAAGGGAAGAAAATCCAGACAGATGGCTTCAGAGAAACCTTGCATCTTTAAGGGAAGACATCCTCCTGGAACAATAATTAATGCTGGTGGGTTTTTTTTTTTAATTTTTTTTTTGAGAAACTTGGAAAGAATTCAGTATCACCAGAGGGCATTAACACAGAGCCTAGCAGAGGACAGAGAAAGATAAAGAGGAGAAAAAATAGCTATCACAAAACGGTGATCCTATTAAAATGACATTGAAGAATTCTATTAGTGCTCTTTGCCCCCTCGCCTGCCTGCCTTCGAAGATTCGAGACGAAACACGAGTGCTTGTCAGTCAGACAAAGCCTACTAATAATCTCTGCTAAAAGGTGACATTCACACATTGCAGAGGGACACATGGGGCTCCAGGCTGACCACATCAGGAGTCTGCCAGCAGAAAAGCTGCGTCTGGCTGCAAGGAAAGGGGTGGTGGGACAGGCGTGGACTTGGGCTGCTCGCCCACCCGGAGGCTCAGCAGCTCTGCTGTAGGAGTGGGGCTGAGCTACTGGAAGAGCAGCAGCAACACCGTGGCAGTGTTGCCTCCACGGGAAAGGAGGCTGGTGTTATGCAGGCTTTATGTGAGGACCCTCGAGTGCTGGGCAAGTGGGGTGGACTTCATCCTCTCTACACCCCAGCTGAAACGCCTTGCTATGCTGCTATCCTCATCATCCATATTTAAATACCATTTTTGAGCTTTGGATGCATTGACCCTTATTGTTGGTGATGGTCATTAGAAGCACACAAGTATAGGGGGAAGAGAAGCTAGATCCTAAGCTAGTCTTTTCCAAAAAAAAAAGTAACTGCTACCTTAGATGTGCTGCTTAGTTTGGTACTGTTGTATCTGAGGGTTCCCCAAAACAGTGGTGATTTTGGGAGCCACTAAAACTGAGACTAAAGATTGCTCTCTAGCCAAGATCACTGGGAAGATGCAAGACCTCTTTCCCCACTAGCAGCTAAACCTTCTTATTTTCACTTCCCAAACTTGTTCTGCCAGTACGTTTCAGGAAATGTCTATTTATGCAGGAGTATCTAGTGCACTGTGCACAGGATTAAGGATGTATTCTTTTCTTAGACACATTCAAAATAAGTTTTGAATTCTATTAATTTCTCTCTTTCACGTGTTTTTTTTTAGTAAGAAAACCTATTTGGATCAGGATCAGAGGGATAGTTTATTGCTCTTTGTAGAAGAGCAGATTCTCTTTTACCTTTGGAAATTACTAAATGTAGCACAGAAAACTCATACGCCATCTTGAACAAATATCTGTCTGCTCTAGTCAGCAGAGATAATGTCTCAGCTGGAATACTTTGTGTGGCATTGGGCGCCACATTCCCAGAGAGATATGGACCAGCTGGAGTGAATCCAGAAGGGAGCTGCAGGAAGGATCAGAGGGCTGGAAATCAGGACCTACCAGGAAGAATGACAGCATTGGGGTTGCTTTGCTTAAAGCAAAGAAGATTAAGGATGGGGGAAGGGAGAATGGTAATGTTCTTCAAATATGCAAAAGACTGCTGCTGAGAGAGGAGGAAAAATTTCTTCTCCCTGGTGGAAAGCAAAAGAAATAATGGGTTCAAATTGCAGCAAAGATGACTGAAGTTAGGCATTACGAAAAAGCTTTCTAACAGGAAGAAAAATGAAGCACTGGACAGGATTGTCTGTAGAGACACGTTACAGACCCCATTGGGAAGTCTTTAAAACCAAATTAAGCAACTGTTCCTCTTGGGCAAAGGAAAGGAACAGGTGACCTTGGAAGCTAAAGGGACTATTATGACATTTTAGAGGAAAGTAATTCACCTGGAAATTCAGCTACTGGTAAAGAGGCAAGTTGAAAAAAATGAATAAAGTTTTCATTAATGATCTTCTACATCTTACACACTTTTAAAATCATCCTTTCAAGCCTCCTAAAATTTACTAGGTGTGTCAGTATTAAAACATTAGAAGGTGACACAAAAATAACAAAATGGAAAGGGGAGATGTTTATACGTTTCAGTACTGAACTGCACTTGGCTGGTCTGAGCCGCTGACTTACCCAGGGGCACTTGGAGCAGTATCGCTCTCTGGAAAGCTCATCTCTTTCCAGATCATTCAAGTGAGGAAGGCAGATTTCCCTCCTGTCTTCTTCAGGGGGCCTGGTGCTGCCAAAGGTGGTTGGGAGAATATTATCGGGGCAATCCAGGAAGGAGAATTACACCTGCTCCAAATGGCTGAGCACCGAGCTGGGTACATAAGAGGATGGAAATGGGAAGAGACGATAAGAAGATTGCCAAGTTGGCCACTGCAGCCGAACACACACTGCCAAGCTTCCTTCCCTGCCTCTCTGCTGCGACCTCTCAATCACCCTTGGTATAGCCCTTGTAATGCTCTGCCAAATAGGATTATGCTCCGGCGGCGGAAGAATTTACACATTCCATAGGACTTGATGAAACAGCAATTGATAAGGACATGCCACAGTATTAACGGGAGAAAATCCATATATACTGGGGATGGGGGGGGTGGCTGGGTGGGAAAAGGAGAGTTACGCCCCCTGTTCCATTGGGTTTAAGCCCAAGCAACCTGTGCCTGTGTGCAGGGAGTCCTCTCGCAAGCCTTGTGCTTGTTAGAATTTAGTTGCTTGCTGGGCGTGCTGCTGGCGAACTGGTGCAAATAGAGATGATCCCTCATTAATGCAGAAGCTTACGTGAGACCAGCTCCAAGGAATATTTTCAGTAGTGTCTAAATACTCTCTGGTCCAAGTTTCCTTACACCAAAATGCCATTGTATTAACATATCCGATGGAAAAAAATCAGCAAGAAATCTGGGAGCTGTCTCCCCACCCTCTAGGTATTTTTAAAAGTAGGTCTGTGAGTTTGTCTTAGAGGGTATTTGTGGCCTGGAACTGTGTGGAAATGCATTTGGAGACACATCACCAGTCGAGAGGCCAGAGGGCCAATGGCCGCTATTAATTACCTTGCAGCTAGGCAGGAGCCGAAATGCTACCCTTCGGCCTTGCTCAGCCGGAGAGAGCATAGCACAGCTGTAAACAGCTGTAAAGAGCTGTCATGGAAGGAGAAAGCTACACCTACCTTTTGCTTTTTGCCTTGTGTGGAAAAAAAATTGGAAAGGAAAAAATCAACTCGCAGGAAGCTGCGCCCGGGTTACTTCTCTTCCTTTTCTGAAGCCAAAGACACGTCTTCTTTTGCACAAGACACGAGCTGCGTGTTGAGACACCTTGTGATTATAAACTCTGCTCAGCAAAATTACTGAGGGTCAAAGAATTTGGGGACTCAAGGGATGATCTGATTGGCAGGACAATTAGGTACAGGCTGTGTTCTTTCATTTCTGCTGGAAACTTGGTGTAATTACAGCTCCTGTCTCTGGCCTGCGTGATGCCGGAGGTCGGATGAGGTGATCAGGATACTCCCTCTGGCCGTAAAAATCTATTAACCTCACTTTACATCACGCATGGTTCAGGCACACAGAAATTCAATACCTGTCCACAATCTGAAAGCTCTCTTGTCAAAGAGGAAGAAATAGAAGTACCGAGGTGAGCAGGGTTTCTCTCCAATTTTTCCACTGAAATTGCTGGAGAGAAGCTCCCAGGCAAAGGGTTCAGCTTCAAGACGTGGCTGGATTTTGGAGGCTCTGCGACAGGCGTAGCTGAGCTGGGAGCCTTGGCAGGAGCGGGCCCCATGGCTGGGGCACACGGCAGAGCTGCTCAGCAAGTGATGGACATTGGTGAGAGTGGTGGGCCACAGGGATTCCCGTGCTCACTGAAGGTGCTGCTTTCCCTGTTTAAAGGGGATGGAAAAGGAAAATCTGGTGGAGGCTTGCTACCCTTACTTATAAAAGGAAAGCTCTTGAGCACAGGAAATTAGGCTGCCCCAGAAATGGGCCAGAAAACCACCGTACTCCAGAGACTGTAATCTTTATTTTTGCACATATAGGGCATAAGGATTTTTTGAGTAAGGATCCTACCTATTTATCACCTTTCTTAGGGGTTAGTTTTTGGAGAAAGGGGCTAGTGAGAGTTTCTAGTTAATTTGGTAATCTGCCTTACTGAGTGGGAGATTCATCTGCCTTAAGTTAGGTATCTGAAAGTAAAAACGTCCAAGCCTGAGCCAGCCAGCCTTTTACTCACTTTGTAATTGGTAGGAAAAACAGAAGAGACGGCGAAGGCCGGAGAAGACGACCCTCCGGAGATGCCCATTTCCCTGCATCATCTATACAAGGAGTCTTAGGTGACCACTTCAGGCTTCAACACCTGACTTACAGGAATCCAAAGTTAGGTGAGATTCCCAGCAGCCATCAGAGTAAAACTGCAATGCTTTTCGCAGATGAGGTAAATGGCATTAGAGAAAAAAAATGCCACCTAATAATCAATCATTAGCTTAATTAGCTCCAAGCTATGAAGTCAGACAGTTCCAACTGGAGGCCAAATCCAGCCTGTGGGCTGATTCCATCTGGCTTAGCTCTGCTTCTGCCGTAGCTACGTGGTGGGATGGGAGGCGATGGGGAGCAGCTGTTAGCACCCTGGGTGAAGTCCAGCAGTTCCTAATGCCTCTTACCGTGCTTGCACGCAGCCAAACCCCAAGTCCAGGGAGGTGCTGCGTCCACATGGCTCGCAAGGGGAGTCTCCAAATGGGCATCTGGGCTCCAGGAACACAAAACAAAGCTTGGACCACCCTGGGAATTAAGTCATTCTTCTTGGCCAGAAAGACACTTAGGAAAGTAAACATCTTGAAGATTGTATTGCACAGCCCTGCTTTCGAAAGCACAAATTAAGTGCTTGGATGTGCAGCCTGTGCTGAGAGGTAGTGTTTGTGCAGTTGGGGTTCATGCAATTCCCTTTGGAGGAATTTTCACAAAGAAAACAGGACTTTGTTTTCTGACATTTGCTTTAACTAAAAGGGATTGTGAGGACTTTTACAGAATACCAATTAGACTCACAGGTTAGCAAGCGAGAGCTATGTACTTCATGTTGGCCGAGGTCACTGCACAGCAGAAAAAAAATCAGAGCTATTCACAAACAGCCTATCCCAGAGCTGTAAAGTCTGATTTCTCCACTTTAGCCAGACGAGGGTTGTTAGCAGAAGTAGCATCTTTCCTTACACCAGCTGATCCAGTTAGGAAAGAGTAGACTAGCTGTTGGGCTGTGAGCAAAGTCTGAAACAGAGCCTGGCAACCAGAAGAAGGGCTTCTGCTCCCAGGGGCTCATCTGGGCTTTTCTTTAAGCTACATCAGCCAGTCAAGGAAGAAATATCACCTCACCATAAATCATGACTTACTTCTATCTCTGACAATCACAGCTACTGCAACGTTGCTCTTAATTCCTTCTTATCGCTATTCAACGATTGCATGGCTTAGGTCCCTTGTAAAATATCCTCGTGATATTCAGTGCTTTTTTGTTTGTAAACAGCTTTGTTTAAGTTTTGCAGGTGCTGCCTGTTAACGCTAGGGCCACTGGTGCCAGGGGATGGGTTGTGCTCTCAGGTCACCAGGGAAAGCTCAGCTGCCCTGTGCTGGGCTCAGGGAGAGCTGGGCACTCCAACAGGTCCTGGCATGGCCCGTAGGTGACGTATTATGGAGGCAAAGCAATCCTATATCCCAGAGAAACCTTTCCCTACCATTCCTCTGTCTTGGGAAAGCCATAGTGTGCTGAAGCTCCTTTCCTCCCATGCTACCACACAGCAAACACACCCGCCCGGTGGGGGATTGACACTCGCAGCACAAAGTGGCAGGACAAGAGAGATTCCCTGAGGCAGAGCCAGGACTCACTGAGAGACAGACACCACCACTTTGGGCTACAGGAGGGACAGCTCCCCCCGTAATGTTCCTGTTCCTGCCTGTACACAGCTTCTCCATCACCTACCTGCTCCGAAGGCCACCCCTTTCTGGCCAAACGCAAGGTTAATCCTCTGGAGCAGAAGGCTTGCTTGGGCCACCTAGTCTCATAGCATCTGCTATGAGATGCTCTCATTTCGCTTGAAGCACAGCTGGAGTTCAGTTCATTCATGAACAGCCTCAGAGGTATGTCCTCCTGGTGTCTTGGGACGATTTTCAGAATGAGCCAGCAAAAACACGCATGAGGAGGAGCACATTGTAATGTTATAGCACATCTTCCCAGTGGTGTGGAGCATGAACAACCTACCTTTCATATGGCAGTAATGCACAGTGTTTAACAAAAATATATAAAGTAAAGCCAAGGTAAATTGAAACTATTTACTCTCAACTTTTACTCATGTTACTTCTAATTCAGCAGACAGGTTTACTTGCTGTCTGTCTCTGGTATGAAACAAAGGGAACATCTTTAATAGTGATACAGCCACACACAACAGAATTCAGCCACCTACACAGCTTTAATCAGAACATCTTTCACTGCTCATAAGGGAAATTTATCCAAGTAACAGCTTTTAAATTGACCATGCTAGTGTTTCTGGGATAAGATCTCCATCATTTCTTGGCATTTGTCTCCATCTGTCGCATTAACCTTCCTCTGATTTGTCTCTTCTAAATGCCAGCTAACCAGGGTCAGAGGGACCAACAACGTGGCCGGGAGGGCCTTGAGGTAGTGCAGCCTTTCCTCATTACCTGTCTCGGCACACGTGCATCAGGCAACGCTTATGCAGCAGCTGAGACTGAAGCCCCTGAAGAGTCCCCCAATTAATCTGTCCCTTGAAGAGAAGAACAGTGAAAAATGTCGTTCTTCTTGACAGATATAGTCCTCTCACAGCTGATCTAAGTCCCAGTCCTGTAACTCCTCACCTGTGTGTATCATCACTCTTTAACATTTCTGTGGCTCTACACCATAATCATGTAGGCAATGTCTGTGCTGCAACCAGAAGAGGTACCAGTGCCTGGCCCTAAAGCCAAGTGGCTCATTGGGTACGGCTCCTATACAAATATACAGTTCCCATCCTGAAAGTCTATTTACCTTCAGTTCACACAAGCTGAAGGAGAGGGTAGCTGCTGTCTTTTCTAAATTTTAGTCCACGTGGTCCTTAGCCTGAGTAAATCGTTTGAAGAAATAGTTGCTCTACTCAGGTTGATATGAGGCATAGTGTACAGGTGTAGCACATAGTATCAAACTTCTCGTTGAACTCAATATTAAAAGAACAGCTTTCAACGCTAGGAAGAGTTCATCGTCAATTAATGATAGTGCTGTCTCAAAACAATATTTGGAATGTACATACAGACATGCGCACGTGCACGCACACACTGCCTGATTCATGACCCACTCTTTCTTAAGTTCTCCGGGTACTACATGCAAAGTGGAATCCTTATTTCTTTAAATAACTCATTTCTTCCTCTTTCAATGAACTTACTCATGCTCTTTGAACTTCAAGGTAGAAAAATCAAAGGCAGTCACTGTGTCTCTTAGGATTTCTTGACCTACTTTGTACTGATCAGTTCTCATCTCCTACAGAAATGTGGAAACTGTGTCAGAAGGATTTACACAATAAGCTGTCAAGAATGTTTCTTCTTTTAACTTTATGCATTTCAAGGAAAGGAACCTGAAAGGAATATGCACAAACTTTAGGTACAATTGTAGGAAAAGTGTCTGTGCGAACAGATAATGTAAAAGATACCTCTGTGGGCTCGAGAGGCTACTTGAATGAGTTGTCAAGTATAATTCAGAAAAGTGTCTCTAAATTCTTTCATGTTGGCAGCAAAATCAGAACTATTGCAGAGCGGTTTTGTTGGCAGAGAAAGAGGAAATTTGAAAACTTGCGGGGGGGAAGAAAAATGTTTTCCTGTTTGAAGAAAAAATTCCACTAATCAGTCTCAATGGCATGAGATAAACACTCACAATAAAAAGTAATGATACGCTATGAACGTAAGACTTCATATTTTAAAAATTTTGGCAAATAATCAGAGGTCTGGTTAGGTACCGGTTAGACTACCCCTCAATCTGGCAAATGCCCATTAAATGAGCAGTCCAAGACACTGCTATGCAGACATTGGGACAAATTTGGTTTCTTTGTGAGATAGCCTTTGAGTTCTTCCCAAAACAATGAAGGAAAACTAGTTACCTTTACAGCCTTGTTCTGTCCCCCCTCCTCACCCTCCTCCCTGGGACTTCCTTACCAATGGGGATTTCTCCCTCCTGGCAGGATCTGAGGACCATATCTAGGAACGCAACGAGATATGAAATGAGTCTTACAGCTTGGGCATGGTGAACAAACAACCTTCTGAAGAAGTGGCACCTTGCAAGAGTAAGAAAGAGTTTTGCTCAGTGTCATTAGGGGTCAGCCTCATGGTTGTCACTGTGTGCCCAGACACAAGTTGATGACATCAGGCGATGCTGGTCACTCCTCTAAGGCTTGCACCATTCTGTGCTGAAATGTGTAACAAAAAACATGCAGTGCATTTGTTGCTTGGAAATGCCCTTGCTTCTGGTGGCAAACACCTCTCTTTCTTACAAGTGTGTTGAATACCGCCATTGAAACACCACCAGCTTCTTTGAATACAAAGAATTTCATTTTTGACACGTCCATTAAGAGGTTCAGTATCTTTTTGTGCCAGTATCTCTGTGGCCTCAGGGGCGCGTGTGTGTATTCATATATGCACACACATGTGTCTGCTTTTTCACAAGCCTTTACTGTGGAAACTGGACACCTGCATCTCTATGTCTACCTTAAGCACTCTGTGGGGACAAAAGCAAGGCAAACCCGCATCATTACTGTAATCCATCCAGTACTTTTCCATTGAGCACTGCCAGAAAAATGTCTTCTGTTCAAGGGCAGAGCTTTTCTCAGACTATATGGGAGAAACTCTGCCTGTGAGAGAAAAACAGATTTAAAGGATGTTGGATCCTTCAGTGACAATCAACTTAAAGCTACAGCAGCAGCAGCACTGTCAGACGAGTAAGTGGCATCAAATGCAATGCTGATCTCACTTTGCTTCTTTGAAAGAAGAGTGACCTGTCCTGAGCACAGAAGGATTTAATTGCCCCGCGTTCCCTGCACTGTGTGGCAATTTGTCAGCCGGTTCTCTGAACAGCTTGGTTTAGCACCACTGTACAGCAGATGCCCCATGAGACAGCATGGGTTTGCTGTGCCCAGAGCTTGTAGCACCTTTGCTCCAGGCTACCTTCTCATGCTCTCCTCAGCCCCACACCTCCTGCCCCCGTAGCCACTACTGGGTCTCAGTTTGGATCTTGCTCCTTTCTGCAATGTTTTCCTCCAATTTGGAGGTGATGTGCAGGGATGAGAGGGACTATGCTGTGCCTCCTGAGGCTGTTTGCCCTGAGCTCCTTCAGACCATTGGAGCTGGACCCCATGCTAGGAAAGGAGGTATGTGACCCAGGCTGACTTTCCTCCCAGCTGGTGCGATGCCATCTCCTCCCCTGCAGCCATTTTGCTCTGCCGCCTCCTGGGAAGACCACGAGCTGCTTCTCTGGCAGAAAAATGGATGTGATAGACAACTTCCATTTAAAGCCTGCTTGTGGGAATGCTTCTCGTCAGCATGATGTTGTAAATACAGGCGGACATGTTCCCGTGCATGCAGATGAATGCATCACACTGCTGCGTTGTTCTGAGCACATCTATTAAAATAAGGGGAGTTTGATGTATATTCACCACCATACATTAAACCTACAGCCCGCTAGAGCCATCTCCTCTCCATTTTGTGTGTGTAGCAGCAGTAACCAGGTAACAGTAAACTGATTTACATTCCGGAGCGATTATCCACAGTGATGCACTCCATTAAATGGGCGGACGGTGGCTTACTTTTCATAATCCATGGTGACATACTGGAAATGAAAGTGACAAAAATTATAGACAGCTCTTTGTCTGAAGACGAGAAAGAAAAGGCATGGAGGAAAGAGAGAGGCCCAGGGGCTTGCTCCTGCAAAATGCCAAGCCAGGCTGCAATGTGCTAAGTATCCCCATTTCCACTTGAGGGCTCTGAAAGGAGGGTACTTAACCCCTCAGACAAGTGCAGGATGGAGATCCCATTTGGGAAGTAAACATTCATTTATTTGCAAATGTCTTCTTCTGCGGTTCAATGAACATTAAGCCAAGTGCAACCTTTGAATTTGCTACTTTTCAAGTACTTTTCTATCTTTTATGAAGGAACATCTATGAACGTGTGTATGCCAGCAGGTATTTGAGGATTTAGCTCAACAGAGGTTTAGTTTGAAAAACAAGTCACTACTGACCCAAAGATCATGAAGGCAAGTAATGAAGACGAGGTGGAAGGAACAAATAGAAATTGCCAAAAAGAATCTCGGATGCCTGAAATTTGTATTAGGCTGCAATTTTTTTAAGCCGTAGGACACTTGAATAGAGATAAACACTCAAACTGGGTCAGCTTACAAGCATTCAACAATTCCACATCTTTCCTCAACAGCTGCTTCTTGGGTCACAGAGTCTAATGCTGCACAGTTAAATAAATAAATCAGGCCATCATTTGTGTCTCCATGTTTCTGAGGTCAATTGTGGGCACTCTGGGGCCTTTGGGATTTCTGGAAGAGCCATGGTTGAATACATGAAAAATTGTTTTACTCAAAATTAGCACCCTAAAAAATGACTTAAATCAACCACATGTCAAGACAGCCTTTAAAATCAGAGACATAAAAATAAATCCCTACAGAGTTGCCTTAAAAGATAGGTCCAAACTCAACAGCTCTGAAGTCTAATAAATGCAATATAAACATCTTTTGAGCAAAACACACTGGTGAAAAGAATGTTTATTGTGTTACAAAAATCAATGCAGTCTGCAGGGACTGAATCAAATAGCTGTACAGTCCACCCTGTGATTCATTTTGCTTTCATGAGTAAGGGATGCTAGGATGAAATGGAATATACATGTAGCTGCAATGGTTGGAATATACATGGTGAGAAAATATAATCACTTTTTTTCAGCTTGGAATCTGACAGTGACGTGTGTTTTTTGTTGCTTTCATTAATATATCAAAATGTTTCTGTCACGTGGTGAAAACCACTAATTCATGAAAATGCAGATTAGATGCCACAACCCCTAAACTAAGAGAAAACCTTTCATTTATGTATAATTCTGAAATACTACCATCAGCCAGTCTTCTGCTGGCATGCAGGATTTGCTATCATCATTCACACATACATTTTTGTGTGAGTTAGACTTGCAGCTCATATTTTCAAAGTATTTGTGTCAGTCTCTGGGCTCCTTTGCTTGAAATTAAATAAGATTGGCAGTGTCACCAGCAGCACCTCTTTACTCTAAAGTGGAGATGAGTCAAGCAGAAATTAAATTATAATCAAGTAATACCTATCTTTTACATGCAACTATCAGCCCCTTACTTGACAGGTCTCAGGTAGATAAATACTTTTTTTCAGTGTTTTGAATGTTAATTGTTTGAGCTCATAATATGGGAAATGTTTTGTAGGGAACATTTTTTCTCCACATGCTATATTCCTGCTAAAGATATGTCTACAGGAGAAAGCAAGCAAGTCCCAATAATGTTCTGAGCATCTGTGGAGCTGTGTGAGTTTAGTGCTTAATTCAGTACACCCCGAGACACAGCAGAGCAGAATGGTTCATGCCTGGTGCCAGGCTGGCTATGGCCACTCTGATTTTGATTCACACACCACACATCTGGCTGCTCTAGAGCACGGGCAAAGCAAGACTGCTTCTGCCTACAAAGCGCCATGGACGTATCCTAGCCAACATCTCCCAGCTCTTAAACAAATAAAGTGCATGTGTATGGAGATGAGGGGACAGGAGGGTCGTGCTCATGGCACTGGACTGAATCTGCATTTTTCTGTGCAGCCTTGGGCTAGTCATTCTTTTTACTCCCATCTTAATTCCTCATCTGAAAAACTGGGGTAAAGGTACTGACTTTTAATTAGCACAAGGATGACTTTATGAACAGTCATGACGGGTTTGCGTGGTGATGAGGGGCCATACAAGTACCAAGCCAGAGGGAACAAAGCAGAAAGGTTGAAATGTTAAATAATATATTGCAATAACAGTGTTTTTAATTTATTTTTTCTAACTAGGAGAATTTCTAAAAGGACAGTAAAGCAATGGCAATCAGCTCGTCACATCAGAGCCCATCACAGCCCTCCTTCTCTCCTGTGCTGTCACTGTGCACCCACTGAATGAATAGGCAAACCCAACCTCATTTCGGCTTGGGACACGGGCTGTCAGTCAATTCTGACAACAAGCATTTGGTGCCCATTTTTAGCAGGATTTTAACAGATCAATCTTTATCTGGTGGTTCAAAGAAGCAGTTCCATCTGCGTGCGGCTTGGTACTTGCAAACGCTGTGCTTGATCTTTAAACGTATCATTGTTCTGAGTCACCAGCTGCTTCTGTTTTAATGTAGGTGATCTGATTCACCAAAGTGAGTTAATAATATAACTGGGCAAAATTAAGTTCCTATTTCTATGAAAGCATAAATGTTATCTGAGATGGTGACATTTACGATTCACTGAAAAATATGATTTGTTTTATATGCAGTTGTTGAGCTGCCAAGGAGCTTTTTTTATTTCTAGCAATTTAAGCTTCTCTGTAAAGTAGATGATTTAAGACAGGCAGAAGATGCCTTTTCCTCACTGATCCATTATGTCTGCCTTTTTCCTTTACTCTTGGTCTGCAGCAGGCGAAGAAGCAGCACTGGTTAGAAATCACTGGATAAATGTACACAGCTCATTTTTCTTTGTAATGTGAGGGAGGGAGAAGAAAACCTTATAAAACACAGAGCCATTAAAAAAGAAAAAAGAAACAGACAATTCTATCATGATGGATAACACCTACACAATTAAATAAAAATACGCTTGCAATACCAAAGAGCAGAGCACATTTAATTTTTATCTGCAGTGTCACTCTCCTAATGGTTTCTGTCACAAAACCTAAACAAAACAAATCTGTGAAGCAGACAAAGTCTCAGGTTTCAAGGATGCAGAGCTCTGCCAGGTGGATCGGAAAAGTAGGTCAGTGGGTCATTAATGCAAACCTGACGGGAAAGAAACCCCGACCCGCTGAAAAGGAAGAGGTTTAGCACATTCATCCATTCGACACACTCCGTGCATATCATTTCCTCTAAATAGGCATTGCAGTTCAAGCACTACAAGCCAAAACGCAGCTCTGAGGACATCTCAGAGACTGAAATACCTTCATCCTCTCATATTGTGTGGACCTCACAAATCGCATTACATAGATGGTGGGGTTTTCACACTCGAAGAGCAACATATATTACAATTTCTGTGTCCCTAAGTACACGGCAAATAATTTTCAGAAACCTATATGGCCTTATTTCTATCACTGACAAAGGCACTTAACCCTTAAAATGTTTGTCATCTTTCTAGGTCCTCCTAAAAGCCCAAATTTCATTTTCCAATAAGACATGATAGATACAATGTCGAGAATCTCCACCTGCAACCTTGTACCTTTAGCTACTTTGCAGCTTTCCCTTTATACACGGTGAGGGACATGTGGCAGGGAGGGAAAATGAGTCCCATTCCCTTGGGCATGGCGGGAGGACACCATCCCGAGCTCCCGGTGCCCCGCAGGCACCTCTCGCAGCATAGCCCTTCTGCAGCCCTGCATTGCTGCCCGCTGCTCGGCGGGTCCCCTCTGCTCTCACACTTGCCTCGTCCAGGCCACCCCAATGGAGAGCCACCAGTGGCAACCTTCACCTTCTGGCTTTCTGAATGTTTTTCTTTATGCTTAGTTTACCTCTCTTGGTATAGACCTGCTTAGGGTTTTTTGTTGTTTTAAGACTAAGTCAAGCAAATCTGGTTTTTTTACACATTTTTCTCTTCTGATCAAGGAATCAAGCACTTGTGTGGTTTTGGTGGGTTTTTTCCCATTGTTTAACTTAATCAGAGTTTCTTGTTTTGTACTATTTTATTTTGGTACCAAGTTTTTCCATCTCTCTCTTTTTTTTTTTTTTTTTGCTTCGGAGTTTTGGATTTCCCCCCTTGAAAAGCCGCTTTCAGGAAATCCAGAGCCAACGGTTAAGAAATCTGCTGCAGCTGGGAAATCCTTCATGATATACGTTAGTTCTAGGAAACATCTGACAAACAAAATAGTCTTTTGGTGGGTAGAGTCATTAAAAAAATACATGTAAGCAAGGACAGAAATCTAGAGTTAAGATTTCTTATTTCTCTTCCATACCATAATTTCCTTGCACTTGTTTGGCTTTTCTTTTGGCTGGCCTTAGATCTTTGCTGGGCCACTTGGAAAACCTGAATGCAGATATGGCATCATTAAAAAAACGCAAGACAGACACATCCCATATACTGTCCTGCCTGGTTTAGCTCAAACCTTTCTGAAATGACAAGTAAGATAATCAACCAAATGGTGCGTGCAGCACCAGCAGATAACCGCGTACATTAAAGCACTGTAGCACATCTCAATATCAAGGCGGTTCTGGGTGCCTACTAAGATCACAGACCCAAATGCCTTGTCCTGGCCAGAGCACCTTGTGATTCTTTAAAGGGTGAAGTAATTTGCCTGGCACAGACAGCAGGTCTACAGCAGGAGGAGGAACGGACGCCGAGCCTCTTAGTTCCCATGCATGGTCCTCACCGCTGGATTGCATAGCGTATAAGTGGTTTTGTGTGTCTTGAAAGAGGTGTATAATAAACTAGTGGATATCTACAGGTTGTAGATACTGTTTTAAATCAAAATGATTTAAGCAATTTTTTTAATTATAATTTCAATCATTAACAAAGAATGGCTAATCCTTGTTTGCTGCTTGTTCTAAATTTGTACTTCTAAAATATTTCCCCACACAAAGGCCCGTGCTCGATAATTGATGCGAATTTATATTATTTTTGCAAGACTAGAAGGTAAAAAAAATCCACTAGAATTTATCTATGGAATTATGGTTTGCAAACATTTATTCAGATCCTTAATTTGTAAGTTAATTTTGAAATGGCAGACAAAGCATCTCTTATTTATTAGATGATGCTTCCTTCTTACTTACAATTTGAATGAGAATGGAATTAATTAAAATATGTGAAATCAACACTTTGTTATTGTTTGAATTATCTCAGTAATGCTAACTTATATGTGCTGTATGTGTGGGACAAAGGTGCCACAGCACTTTAAGCAACTAAACAGTTTTATTAAACAAAGGAGGTAACATTTCTGTTTGTCTAATTAAATTGGTTGTTTACAGTCACCTGTTTTTTGATTATCTTAGAACTAGTAGTTTTCATCCTCTCACATTATTTTTTACTCACAGATCTGAGGATGAAAACTAGGTTTTTTTATTTTTAAGCGAGTACTTGGTTTTCAATTTAAATGATCTAGTCCTTGGCCAGAGCTACTTGAAAAAAATGTAAAGCAGAAAATGTTCCATTTGTACTTACAGTAGAAGTTACCTCTGATTAAAAAAAAATTATTTGTCACTGTAGCAAACCCTACTTCCATGTGTTTACTGGATAACTTCCCCTAGTTGCAGGATGACTTTCTTTAAAACTGTGGCTGCACACATATACTGCTTGTTACATTTAGTGTAATTTATATTATTTTAATATATGACAATAAATTTAGACCTTCCCTTATGTTGTCATATTTTGCATTTTAGTTTTAAATAACTATTGTTTTAAAGAGAAAAATAAGATTTGATTTCAACTGTAATATCCAGATTTTTAATGAAAAGATTAACAGACTTTCCTCTAATCAGTAGAGCAAGGTGACTACACCAACAAAACACCAGCATTACTGTTGCCATATATGTCAACTTATTTTATGCAGTAATAACTTGAAAGCGTAATTTTATTAATTACCTTTCTAGCAGCTGAAAGTGCTTCAGACATATTCTGTTGATGAAGGGACATACTATGAGTGCAGCCTAATTTCTACTCAAATCCTGTGTTTAAGTCCTTGTGGAAATCGAATAAAATGAAGCATTTGCTGAGTGTTTTGTTAAATTGAGAGCCAGAAGAGGGATGCCCACCAATTTAAAGAGATTAAGGATCACTCCAGAAAGTCTAAGTATTTATTTGACATCTCCAAGTAACATGAAAATAGAAGTTGGGTGAGCAGTCAAACACAAATTAAAGCTTCGTTTCAACTAATGCAAAGTAATAACGACATAAGAATGATTTGCACTGAGGTGCTGCTATGGAAGTTGTCATCTTGGCTTTAGAGGTCATCCTGGAATGCAAATGCAAATCCACTCTTTCAGTGCCATGCACAGATAGGCAGGGGCTGTGAGGGATTTTTATGGTAGACGAGCTCCAGATTGTCATCCTGCCCTCAGGTACCCACCTGGGGACCATCTCCTCTACTGCTCCCCATACGGGGACTCGAGGACGGATCCTCATGGGGAGAAAATGGTCCAGTCCTGAGGAAGCCAACAGTGCCTTACACCAGCTGAGTACCTGTCCCTTAACTTGGCCCGTACCCTACTGGGGAGCCAGCAAGTGTGGGTTATACAGGGGGAATTATCTTTGAAATGGATTTCTAAAACAATGCGTTTAACATATGAAAGCCTGGGAATCCGAAATGAAAGTTTTTACATACTTGGCATTCATTTATAAGTTGGCAGCGACAGCTTTCATCCTACAGAAAACATTTTTTATCTCATGAAAGTTGAAAATAGCTTTGTGCAGTACTGGTGCCTCTCGCTAAGATGGGGCTTTTCATCCGTGACCTACTTTGCTTTCTGCACAGTATACCTAATGAGTAATAATGACTTCGGAAAGGGCAGCGCTAGAGAAGAAGTTGAAGTAACGCCTTAAGATGCTGTCTGTGAAAACATCAAACAGAATATTTTTCATCAGGCTGAATAAAAGAATCTGGTTAAAGTACACATAAGTTTAAGAATTAAACAACACTTGGCTGATGGGTGAAGCCTCTTCGCACAAAGCGGCTGTCGCGGCGTGGGGCCGGTGGTCGTGCTGTGACAGCACGGCGGTGGTGCTGTCACACGCCCCAGGGGGCCGTGCAGCACACAGGCATCCCTGCGAGCACCCGCAGCACCCGCTGGCAGAGCGGCACGGGAACCCAACGCTGCTGATGTGCCTCGGTGGCGAGCCCATGAGACTTTGCATCCTGTAGCCCTTTGGGTGCGGGAGAGACCTGGGGGGAGCGAAGGTGGGGGCTGAGCAGGTGGGACATGGAGCTGGGAACCACAGAAGATAGGGGTACAAAGCTCTATCCCCACTTACAGAGCTGCTCGGCCTTTTACCTGCTAGTCACTCATCGGTGTGCCCCGGTCCCCATCTAAATTAGCCCATCTGCTCTGCTGCAGCCTTCCTCTACCCTCCACCACCCTCCAGCTGAAAGACAGAGCTGTGTGATACCCACCTTCCTCTTTCCTCAGTGGTGGAGCTGGTGCACAGGTCCTGCTTCTCCAGCCCTTGTCGGGTCCCTGGGTCTCCTTCCCCTCGCAAACCCCCAGCCCAGAAGCCATCCCCTCCCACTCGCGGAGGGTAAAGCTCTGCCCCTTCTCACCCTCCCTGCCCCATTCGTCCTCCAGCACCATAGATAATGTTTAGTTCCATTGCAGAGATCTTGGTTAGACAAAAAAGGTAAAATTTTACTTTTATTATTATTACTATTATAATTCTCCTTGTCTTTTTAGACTGGAATACTTTGATTTTTCTGGAGTGGAAAAAAATATGCTTTTTTCTTCTTGTGTGACTGAAACTTTGTTAGATTGCAAAGGTAACTTATTTTGTTCTTCTCAGGTGAGCTGAGAATACTCTGGGCAGCAAAAGTATTCCTTGTGAAACTGTGTAGAAGGAAAAGGACTTTATATATAAAAAAAATCCATGCAAGTCTCCATTTCAAAAATCCGTGCAAGCCACAACATTGCATCATTTTTCTTTCTTTCTGTCAGCAGATGCCTATGAGTTTTCACACCAGGCCAACTTCGAATTGTGTTTTGCTTCTTATGGAGCATAATCAGAAACCTGGGGAGATTTCATGAAAAGCACAAAATGCCTCCCTGAACAACAAGGATTAAATAAAGCAGGATAAATGCAGGCGGTTGAGAGGAGAGATGAGCTGCAGAAGGAAGATGAGATGTGAGTTTGCCGTTGGCAGGCAAGGAGAGGACACGGAAGGGAGTTGTGGCCTCCTCAGCCTCTGACCCTGCCTTCACAAAGAGCTTCCCGCTTCAGGTGCAGCTCAAGGCGAAGGCTGATTTGGAGGATTCAACATAGAGGTGATCAACAGGTCCGACTTGAGAATAAATTCAATCCCATACCAATTAGTATAAATGACTACTGAGGAAAACTGAAAGCCATGAAAGCCATGTGAAGCAGAGAACAACAGCTGGCTTCCCACACAATACGTCTAGCAGTATAAAGGAGTATTAAGGTACTGGTATTCTCAACGTTCACAGTAGCTGCAAGGCTCCTTTATAATACTGACATGATCTGAAGGGGTGTTTGTTTAAGTGAAAACCATATCCAGTGTTTTAAGTAGGTCAAGTTCAAAGCCTAGTCAATATTTGAAAAATCTGTGCAAGTTAAAGAGGCAATGAGAAAAATTAGCATGTAAGCCCACTAGAGCTTTTCTTCCCAACTGCACTTTGCATGGGGAAAATGAGGACAGTACACAATGAATCGGTATTTGTGTCCCAAATACCCAACTCCTTCTCTGATTTTCCATAGGGGAAAAGAAGAAAGAATTCAGAAACTCTTTTTCTGAGCTCTTACTTGATCATCCTTTTTTCTAAATTGGGAAATGGAAACTTTGATTTCCCATTGTAACTTTGCCAGAAAAATCAAGAGCTAAAGGTGAGTTTTATTTAACCTAATTCCCAAACTTTTACTGTACATCCTAATTACAGTATATCACTGTGACTTGGAAAAGCTGGATACCAGATATATGCACCACAAAACATAGACTATGGATGACAGCGGAAGCCATTCAAACCAATAACTAAAACTGTTTCTTCTTTTACAAAAAGCTGCAATGGAGAATGATCTAAGTGATGTGGGGGATGGCAGGGCATGGAAGAAGGGAAGAGAGGAATGATGGCTTATGCCAGCTCGGGCTGGTCACATTTAAGCATAGTTTCCCTTACGTTCCTCTTTAGCCAGTGGACTTCCAGAGAGCAGCTCAGAGCAGATGCTGTGAGTCATTTTTTGGCAGAGCCTCCGGATCAACTACATTGGTATTTCAGTTCAGATCAGGAGTGCACTTTAGGAGAGACTATCCTGATTGTCCCCACTTACAACATTGGTTTTCATGGCAGAGCAGCTCCTGGCTTCCTTCCAGGTGAAACCAAGCTGGAGGAGGCACGCCAGGGGGGCACCCAAAGTGCTACAGCCACGAGTGCATGCATACTCAGCATGCAGGACTGACCAGGCCTAGTCTGAGATAAAATGTATATAATGTGGAGATGTGGACTTCAACATTGACTGTTTTGCTCTGTGGACCCACGTCTGTGTGTCTGTATGGGTCCACACTACCTATTACCGTAGGCACAGCTTCTGTCTCTGGACATGTGGAGAAGCCTAAGGAACACCTGGTTCAAGCAGTTGAGTTCAATACCCAAAGGCAGCTGGTGTAAACATCCCTCAGTGCAACTTCCAGCTGCAGCTGCTCTAAAAGCCAATACCATCCCTGCAACGTCTGTTGGACATCCTCAGAAGGATGTGCTACTGCAGGGGCATGTCCCAGCACTCAAGCTGAGACTGTGCGTGAGCTCTGCCATGTTCAAGAGGTGCATCAGGAAGCACAAACACTTTCACACCTTGGTCACCATTTAAAGTTTAATTTGATGTACAGTAACAGCTGCGGGCTGTCTTTAAGACAGTTTGCTGGAAATTAAGTTACGGAGTCAGTGCAAGGACTTGTCTCCTAATTGTAGCCAAGCATGTTTCCATGATTCTTCCTGGTGCAAAACTCTTGCTGAGAGGGACTAACCAAGGGCCTTGGTCAGGACGGGTTTCTGAAGCAGATTCATGATTTTCAGACCAGCTGATGGAGAGGAAGATGGAAAGGAAGCAAGATACCAGGTGGAAAGACAGCACAGTTATTGCCTGGGTGCTGTTTTGCAAAGCTACACGAAATCTAGATTCTGTGAGGCTAAATGACAAAATTTCCACTGATGTTAGTGGGGCCAGAATCTGATCCTTGTGAGTCTGGGATGGTTAGCCCGGAGCTTTTCCTCAGTATTTGATCCAAGTAAACCAGTGGACTGAAAACTGAAACCAGACTGCAGTAGAATTCTACATTTCTGCAAGCAGAGAGTCAATAAAATGAACATAAAAGTCAAACAATATTTATTTATTTCAGATTTTCTTTATTTTATTCTTACAAGAATGTAATAGGGTTTGGCTATGCATTTCTTTGTTCAGTTGTAATTCTAGCTGTGATACCAACTTCATACCCGAGTTTAGCCAAGAAAATGAACCAACCACAAATTGGAACAGCAGTTTTAAGCTAATGCTATTGGTTATGTTTCTAAAAATACTTCAGATATGAGACATGTTAAATAGTATTTTGTTACGTTAAACACTTGCAACTTTAAAGAGAGAGCAATACAGAGACATACATTATTTTTCTTATATTTTATATTAACCTTAGAGACATAAGGATTTTGTCAGTGCCACAGCACAAACAATGAATTATAGTAAAAGCAGGGACAAGGGCAACAGTCGTTATATAAGTTTAAGACACATTTCCTTCTTTCAAAAGAAAAACATGGTGTCAGTACAGTTAAATAATGACACTGTTTTGGAAAGTTCACTGTAATTTTCCATACACAGATACACGCAAATTCTGTAAGAGAAGAAGTGAATATTAACAAATTGTCTTAGCTGCCTCATACTAATTCCTAGGCAACACTGATGTGCTTCAGTTTTACACTTCACTAAGGATAAACAATGTGGCAAAACATTAAAAGCTATGCAAACGTGGTTTCAGGATCTCATCTATGAGATGGTTTTGAAAACAATATTTTTTTCTCACCTAATGCCCTCACAAGAGTAAATTTCTCATTACATTTCTGCCAACTGCAGAATTCCAGTCAAGTGAGAAGAAATAATGAGCAACATTACAGCAACCAGAGAAAAGAATATATGAGAAATGCAAAGTATTCCCCGCTACCCATGCTGCATAAATGTACACCTTACATGGAGAAGAGAGAAAAGGTAGCAAGGATATTACCCTGCACACACCTACCCTGACCCCACAGTCAAGATGTAAAGACTCAGTTGTATGCACAGCTGCCTGTTGCTTATAAGACACTCTGGGATGGTGATGGTAACATCATGTCTCTTCACCGCTTGTTAAATGAAAAAGAGGGACTGAAACAACGAGAGTCCTTTGGCCTCATGAGCACATGAGTGTTTGAGTGGTCTGTCTCCTTCTCTGGAGGTGGTGGGTGTCCTCCTGTGAACTATCCTTACCTTTGGAGGACCTATAAGCCAGCCCCAAACACCTCAGAGCTGTGGAGCAAGAGCAGGGTATCACCTCTCAAGCTATTTTCACTAGCAGATAAAACTTCTGCATTTATTTTTGTGCTTGAAAGAAGTCTACAGATCACTTGGTCTTTCCCATGCCATAGAAAAGAAGTATCCTACTTGCCTTCAGAGATACACTTACAGTGCCCCGTTCTGAAACACTTCTACGACTGATTCATTTACGCTCCAAAGCTTTGGGTACATGCTGCGTCAAACATGAATTTGACACTGTTGAAGCTATTTTGGCTATCCATACAGTATGAGCAGTGTGTATGCTCATACTTTCATTGCAATATTCCTTGATTTTTAGTGTCATTACTAAATACGAATATTTGGCCTAGGTTTACTAAAACAGCCCTTGGGTCTGGAGAAACTTCCACATTTGTCTGAGTTTTATCCTCAGGTCGAAATGTATTACCCCAGGTAGTTTTGACCAAATAATGACCCAAGAAACCAGTCGGATCACAAGCTTGCTTGAGCTTTGAGCAGTTCAGAGAAGGTCTTATAAGATGAGGAGTCTGAAAGGCACATTAAGCAGTAGCAATTGGACTCAGATTGGCAAAGTCAGGTCAAATTCAACTGCTGCTGTAAGATTTTGGTTTCAAAACTCAGATGTGGGAAAAGAGGACATGAAAATGGAGTTGAATAGTCAATAAAAACCCAAATCAGGATTTTTTTTTTTCACTTAGTACATGGGGTTTTTTCCACAATACTTCTTGCAGCCAGTTTGACAGTGTACCAGTGCAGAACTAACGCTGTCAGAGCTAACTATGTGTACTGCAGCATACAACAAAGTAAGGCATTACTGTGAGAAAGTTTGCCTCAAGGCTGTATTTTTAATAGACATTAAGGCCATAAGATGGAAACAAAAAATCTATGAAACAAGCATTAAAGAAATGCATTCACATAAGTTAAAAAATTAAACTGAGGGCAAAATTTTCGGTGCAAGCAAGGGAGAATACCAAATATACTGCGCTGAGTCAAGTTTCTGGTGATCATTAGCTTTAGCTACTAGTCTGAGTTAGCTCTGAAATCTTTCTGTGAGTTCATTTTTCTAAAGCCACCTTTCTTTCCCCTCTCCATTGTGGGGCAGAGCTAAGAGCTTCTTGATTTGTTCTTCCCTCCCTTCCCTTCTCACCCTTCCCCTCATGTCCATAGGGGAGCAGGCTTCATCGCTTTGGCCGCTGGCAGAATGGCTAGTTTATGGTGGTGACATGTTTTTTGGAATACAGGATGAAGTCTCTGCCCCAAGGAGCTGCCAGAGTGTGGAAACACGATATGGGTAATCACTGGAGAGAGAAGGAAAGCTGTGTGAATGTGCACGAAGGGGAAGGGAGAAGAGGAAAGCTCCCCAGGGCCCAGCTAATAGGGCTGTATATCGGTAGGACAGATGTTTATTTCTTTCCTCTTCTCTTCTTTCTCTCACATGCACACAAACACGCTCATTTAATGATTTCAGGCAAACACAAGTGTAGTCTTTCTTGTAGGACCAAATAGAAAGAAGAGGCTGATTATGAGGATGCTATTGCTATACCTTCGGCTATAAAGGGAATACTGAAAGCTGCTGGAAAAATAAATTGCTTTTTTGCATCAAAGTTCCCTTATATTAAAAATGTCCCACTGTGCAAATTCTTCTGTGAAAAGAAAGCAAGAAGGACCGAGGTTGGAATTAGCTCTGGTAAACTGTAAAGAACTGATGCTTTCCAGAATTCAAGTGCTGAGACGGATGGCAGAGTGAGAAGGATTACATTTTTTTTTTAAAAAAAAGGCAAAGAAACCCACTTTCAATCTAACACATTTCAATTACTGAAATTATTTAATATTGGACTTTAATTTATTTAAGCTTCTTACTTTGACAAGAAGTTACTGCACACCAAAAGATTTAGAGCATATAGTGTTCCTCCTGCAATGACTTTGTGTTCATTGGTATGTAACACGAGGAGCTTTCCATGCTCCCTTATCACTGGAAGTCCACTGGAAAAGAATCATTTTTCAGACCTAACCCTGCACAGCAGAAGTGAGACCAGACTCTATGTACATATTTTGAGGCTGTAGTTAACGAGCAGAATTAATTGCATTAGTCTTGTAAAGGCCTCATCTTTCCCAACCTTGAATTCACACTTTAATGATGTTTTATGATGTGAAGTCTTCTGATCTTGAATAGCACCGTAGTTAAAAAAAAAAATCCTTCTATTATCACTCTAGCTGTCAGAGAATAACTGAATGCTCAAGGCAGTTTTGCTGGGGAGAAAAAATTGGGGAAGTGCTGGTAGAAATAAATTATCTGTATGGGTGTCACTTTGCCTTCTCGATTAGGTCCCTGTAATGAAAGAGACGTTGGGATTCTGTGCTCATAAAAACTCAGGCAACTTAACGCTTCCTTAGGAAGCAGAGCTGAATATCAAGGGTCAGGATAAACTGTATGGGTTCGAGACACAAGCCGGATAAGGAGACTACTCATCCGTGGCTGGGCCCCCAGCTGTGAGGTTTTTCCCTGTGGCAGTGGGCTGGGGCCGAGCAGCAGGCTGACGCCCGACTGGTGGGATCCCCCCTCGTGTGAGCCTCCGCTCGGCCCTTTCCCTCATCCTGCTTACAAGCAGACAGCAAAACCACCATCCTCTGCAGAAACAACTGGCAAGGCAGACCCATATTGATTGCTCCCAGATTTCTGCCTAAGAGGAAGATGTTTTCTATTATCATACAATAATTCAGTCTTTTGAAATTCCAGTTCTTGGAGGGTAAAGTGCTTCCAGCTCAGACCCTTCCTCTGTGGTCATTTTTGGAGGTTACCCATCTAAGGAGCCCTGTCAGGCTGGATGAATATTAGACCACAGTCCAATGCAGTATTTTTAAAATTCGTCATGTGTATGGCTCTATGTGCACAAGTGCTTTGTTAAATCAGGGGACCTTTGCGCAGCTCTCACATTCAAGGCAAGCTGAGCCCCAGCATTCCAGGCAAAGCCCCAGAAGGAAAAGGCATTGGTGACAAAGCAGGGCTCCCTGCTTTCCCTGGTGACCTTGCAGGACTGCTAAACACCTTTTTTTCCAAGGAAATGGTGTGCAGCCTTTTCAGCCAGTTGGCAATTCATTAGAGGATGCTGCATGTGGCAGCCCTTCTCCCCACACCATGAGCAGGGGGAAGAAGGCGCATGGCAGTCATTCTGCCCACACCCAGCTGAAGGATGGAAATAGATGGCTGCAGAGAGCAGACTGCTGCTGCTGCCCCAGTATGATACCAGGTCACCTGCAAGCCACCTGGGAAGGAGATACATGCAGATGGGTGTCCCAGCAAGCTCCTGTCCCTCATGGCTGCCTAGTGCTCTGCACTGCTTAGCAGGTCTCATCAGCCCTCTGTAGGCTGAGGATGGGGGGATCCCCTTATCTTTTTGCTTATTAGCTGCTAATTTGCTCCTGTAAAGGGATATTTCAGGCTTGGGCTACAGTCAAGACAAAACCCAATTTGCTGGACATTATGATTTAAGATCAAGAATACCAGAGCATAGAAGAACAGACGATGGTCAGGGATGTAGTGAAAGAGGAATGCTGGCAAGGAGCGAGGAGGAGAGTCCAACTGCAGCTTGGGCAAAAACAAAAAGAAAAAACATGGCAGGCTGCTGCAGTCCAGGCCTGCAGAGATCTCACTTCTTGCAGAGCCAGCAAGGAGAAGAGCATGTTTCACAACTGTGAAAAACCACAAGTCTCTTCTGTCTGGAAATATCAGTGCAACTCCTGGCTGCAGGACAGAGATTGCTTTCAGAGAGATATCCCAACATCTCACAGTATCAAGGTTCATTTTGTTGGGAATTTTTTTGCTTTTTTGCTTCACCTGAGCTCAAAACTATCTGGAAACGGAGGAAAAAAACAAAGTTCCAGCTGCATTTTATTCTGTATCTGCAAGCGAAGTTTTCCAAGGGAAATGAAGATGTGCAGAAAGCTCATCTCACTGTTGACAGTGGAAGCCTCTGAGGCATTTCAGGTGCTTTATAGCTTTCAGTTAACTCAAGCAGGGAAAGTTAACAATAAAACTGTAGCATGGAAATGTTAAAAGTGCCAAACTCCACACAAAAATGAGCAGGAGAGAAATAAACACAGCAAGGCATACTGGTTGCTCACATAAGCTTGCTGTTCCTGCTGCAACGCTTGTTCTAACCAGATGAAGAAGAGACACAAACATTCCTTGAAACTGTGAACTGGAGAGGTGAAATTTATTCATAATTTAATCACTTAAATCAGTAATCTTCATAAAGATGTCCAAGGAGCACAGACCATATTGTTAAAAACAATTCAAGATACCAAAGGTGTCAATGACAGCTTTGGCTGCTCTGAGGTAGCAATGAGAGCAAAGCCGGGACCCCTCAGGGCCGGGCTGTGGCCGCACTCCTGCACGGCAGCATGGTGCAGGCTGGAGGGCAACTTTGCAGTGAGTGGGGGACGGGATGCCAGCACACGCTGCTGTACCCCCCGTCTCCTTCGGTCAAAGGGAGAGTGATGAAGTGGTAATGTGTCTTTCAGCTCAAACTGTGTCATTTCTCAGGAAGAGGAGTGAAGGTGGTGATTCGGTGAATACGCAGCTTACAGTCCACTGGGGCACCAAGGAAAGGGAGATCTTTAGTCTCCATAGGCACCTACCTCTCTCTGTTGACTTGATAGGGCACTTGCATAGTTCAGGAGTGCCTCACTAGGCATGTAAAATAAAGCAGTGAATGAGGTGCTTCTGACAAGTGGATTGAACTCTTCCCCAAAAGACAATACATTCAGTTTAGGAAGGAGGAATAGGGGTACAAAACAATTCCTGCCTGTATTTATGGGACAAGTTAGCTGAAAAAGGGTACAGGCCTTTAATGGATACCATACAAAACCAGGTCCAGAAAGTAGAGAATATTTTTTCCAGCACAAATGCAGGATTTGGAAATTGAACGCAAACCGGGAAGAAACAGGGCAGCTGCAAATATGCTCTCTAGAACAGTGTTCTCCATACTTTTGGATGTGCCATGTACAAATTTGTACATTGCCTTTCCTGCCCACCTAGAAATGACCCTGGAGAACCTCAAAGGAACACCTCGCCCCAGTCCAGGGACAACAGCTATAGAGCATTTGATGAAGTTGCTGTACAACAGAATCCAGAATTAAAACTTGCAAATGTGAAAAATAACCTAAGAAGTCTCAGAAAAGCCACAGGCCAACACTGTTGTGAGAAAGCAGAAAGTGATAAAGTACTTGCCCATCCTGCCAGGAAAACAGGTGTCTATGGGATTCCTCTGCTGTCCAAAGGAGAGCTCTCAGCTCTAGACAGAGCTTTGCTTAGAGACACCAGGATGCTAACCCCCTAGGTAACACAGGAAATTATGTTTAAAAAAACATTAGAAGCTAATATAGAGACTTAAAAATCTAAGATAAGGGTTCTGTGGATATTAACACTTCTGAAATCCACTGGTCCCTTGAAAAAAAAGCAAGCAGAGGTGATTATTTTTTTAATTGTCTGGGAAAAGCACATAGTTATTCTAAGCTATTTTATTAGTTCCCTTGAGATAATTTTACTACTGGATATTAGAGTCCAAAAGACTTGTGTTCATGTCAAATTCATTATCAGTTGATGTGTCTGATACATTGTTTAACAATTTAATGGCATGAGTTCAAGTGGTTTGCAGTGGAGCAGAGGTTTGGACATGAAACCTGTGGTCTGTATCACATCAACCCAGGGGACTGCAAGTAAAGTAAGCAGCAAGTAAAACAAGGTGGACTCAAACACGGATCCATATTTTATGTAGTAGAATTAGAGGATGTTGCCAGCAAAACACACACAACCACAAGCTGACGGTTTATTTAACAGAAAACTGAGGATCAGAATGCCTACAGTGTCAGAAAATCATGTCAGATGAAGTGGGATATGCAAGCATATAAAGAAACAGACAAGGCAAATCAAGGGAAATCGTGATTTGGGGTCAAAGGGGGGACAACAACCCAGGTGCAACTGGGGACAGAAACTAATTCTTGCAAAGAGAGATGTAGCTGTTTGGAGAAGTTGTCCAGCCTCCTGGGACATACAGCAATGGACAAGACTTCTCCTCCCAGAGAAGTTCTCTTCAGAGGGCATTGGGTCTGCTCCTCTACCCAAAGGCTCACATGAGCCCTGTTGGGGCAGGCTAAGGACAGGGCACTGGATTGACTGACTTCAGCTCCTCATGTCTAAAGGGAGACCCAAAGGTTCACGTGGCTATGGAAAGCACCTCAAATGTTAATCGAATGCTGTCAGTGAGCTTGGCGAGTAGCCTGTCTCTGAGAGCTTGCCAGGATGTGGGCTATGGCAGATACGGTGTTGGGAACAGTAATTCCAGGGGACACAAATCTGGAGATGAGAAGGGAAGGGCACGAGATGCCTGGTATGTACATCCACCATGGCACCCTCCAGCACAGCCATGGCGCAGTGGGGCTGGGCAGTCCTCATGGGGCTCAGGGCAGGGCCTGGAGGCTGGAGCCCGTCCCACACCCAGCCAGGAGCGGGGCAGCCAGGGGGCACTGGGGCAGCCCCAACCCCGGGCATCAGGCACCTCCCTGGGGATGGGGACAGGCCAAGGCTGAGCTGGGACTTGGGCCTGCGGGTGGGCCCGGCTCAGCAGTGCCCATGGCCGGGCAGGGCAGGGCTGTGAGGAGCTGTGGCATTGCTGCATGGGCTGATGGCCCTGGGGGCTGACGTGGGGTCCTGGGCTGTGGGCAGGATAGGGGGAGCCCCGGGGAGGCGGGCAGGACCAGGAAGGGCTGGTGGTGCCCACAGGGCCTGGCACAGCATGGTCTGAGAGACCTCTTCAGTGGAGCACCTAAGTGACTCCTTTTCTTCTTCCCATGTAACGTTATGCTGCTGTACATAACATTATGCCAGAGAAGGCACAGTCTAGCCAAATTTTTATTTACTCTTTATTTGGCATGGGAGCAGATGGGTTGAACAAAATCTGGAGGGGAACCCAAGGTTCCTGGTCCCTCTTCTCTCCAGGACTGCTGTCACCAGTGCCACTGTTCCAGGTGTACTACTGCAAGTCAGAAACCTGTTTGTGCTTTCAGACCCTTAAAATCTTTACGACAGTATTCATTTCTTGTGGGTTTCCCAATAAGATAAAACACCAAGGACAAGTCAAACAGCAAAGCATGAACTATTTTATTTCTCCCCACTTTCTATTACTAAAAGAGCATGAGAAGCACTTGAGGGCAGTCTGTGGAGTGCATCTACCATCCAATATGACAAGTAGGTTAATTGGAATGAAGGAAAATGTGACCCTTGACTACAACTGCCCCTTAAGGGTATTGAATTTAATGTTGTTGTTATTGTGTTCTGCAACATCGCGAGGCAAAACACAGTGACGGGCTCTTCTCAGCACAGGAGCTGTTCTTAACAAATGGAGCTGCACCGAGTGACTTGGATTAAATTTGACTAAATCTCACCCCAAGAAATCTTCCCCTAGAAAATCCTGTAGCACTCACAAATATTTTAGGAGTGACAATGCTGGGTGTCCAGCTCAGCAGAAGAGCACATGGGCTCTTATAAGGCTCTATAAGGGAGCAATACGATATGCATCTTGCAGGCAGGAAAATGTGTGGATCACCTACCATTTCTGTTGCTGGCTATGCAGGCAAAGGAATCAGCTCTGTGACTTTGTGTGAATGTTGAGAGGGAAAATAGTGATCTTTTTTTGTTTTTCAAAGAGGGAGAAGGCATTGCAAGAAAATGTGTGCAAATTAATGTTAAAGAATGGTGATTTTTAGTCTAATTCATTTGAATGTTCTGCACTGTTGAATGCAAGACAGTCTCTATGGAAATTCAGACAGTAAGAGTTGGGGCTACACACATTCAAATTTGAGTTGACCTCATTACAGCTCAGTGCTAAAAGTTGTTACTAACTTGGCTAGAGCTTATTCTCATAAATTGGCCCTTCAGTTTCCATGGGACTGCTCCATGGAACCAGGTTTTGAGGAAGGAAATGAGTTGTACTCACAGCACTGGGATTTCCTGCATGCCTAACTGGGAAGCATGTGGAGATGGCAGCAAGTATGGGGCAGATTTTGCTCCCTGGCTGATGTCCCTGCAGGCTGATGCCTCCTTCCCTCCCCTGTTGCCCCCATGCAGCACCAACCAGAGGAGGGCTGCACTGACAGAGGAAGATGGTGGGTGGTGGGATCCCACTGCTGTTGCCCCAAGACCTGAGCGAGACCCACTTGGTCTTGTAGCTGAGGCCTGTTCTTGGCTATGCATTGAAGACCACCGGGAACCAGGTCCCAGCTCTGGCAGGAGCTCCTGCCTGGAAACGCCTTCCTGAGGCAAAGGGATTGGGCACTGGCACAGCTGTGGACAGAAAGGCCACGTGCAAGGTCATAATATTCCCAGGAAAAGCCCAAACTGTGGGAAACTGGAAGAAAGGCAGTGTTAGCAAGAGGAAGAGAGAAAAACATGGTCTGAGGAGATCGTGAAATCAGCTGGGATGTGTATGCTAGCTAGATCTGGAAGTGCTAGTGGGATTTTTTTCTAGGCAAAGGCTATTTTTAGTTGTGGGATGCGAACAGTAGTAGGATATAGAAGTAAAGAAATAAGGTCTCAAGAGTAAGCTGTGGGCAAAGCTGAAAAATGTGATTGTAAATAGAAATCAATCTACCTTACCTATGATTTTCTATATTGTACCTGCTATAGTAATCCTTAACTGAAACTGGAAAAAAAGATTGCTTACCTCTGCACAGGAGGTACCAGGAAAAAAGGCAGAAAGGAATTCTCTCTGAAATAAGCGTATCCATGAAGACCTGAGAGCTGTACTTAAAAAGGGAAACATTGTCCTTGTTCCCTCTCCTTGTCACAAAACAGGATTGACCCAAACCACAAGTTTTTATACATCCATTTGCATATTAGCTGTATTATTTCATGTTACGGAATCCGTTCCATAGGTTCAGTCATACATGTGTCACTGGCTACACTGGGAGCAGGCTTAGTACCCTGCCTTAGACTATCTGAACAATAAACAATAAACCCGTAAGTGTTCCTTAGACCCAAATCTGTTCTCTGGCAGCAAAGAAAGGTTTCAAAAGTCTTCAAAAGGTAAATTATTAAATGAGATGAAAATGTTTTTCAAACCATGGTAGAGGTTGACCTGTGACCTGGTGAATGGTGATTTGAATATTTCGCATTATATGAATGGTTTTTACATCCTTCTTGGCTTTCTTTGAGATTCATAAACCACTTTGCTGAAGGGTGCAATTGCAGGGGAATATTAGCAAAAGCACCAAGGGCACCTAGGCACTTACCGCCTCTTGAAATCTTACCGGAGATGCCTGCCTTACATCAGTGCAGGCCTTAGGGAAACAGACCAGTGGTGGTTATTTTTGCCACCTCCATAGAGGACGGTGAGTTTGTAAGCACAGTCTGATAAGCTGTGACTGTTGCTGGTGTGGATTACCTGTTCTGCCTTGCTGTAGTTGTTTGTTACTCCTTTACTGTCCCGGCCACTGGTCACCCCTGAGGCGTACCACCTCAGCTCCGCTGGTGTGGATTTGTCTGGTCACGTGAGTGATCTGTTGAATGATCCTTTTGCCTTTATCAAAACCAAAAAAACCCCAAAGCCCTTTATAGTAGGAATGGGCTTTTAAACCTGAGGGTTAATGACATCAGAGAAATTATTAAACCAGAAGAACTAATACAGCAGGAATATCTGACGGTGACTAGGGTAAAATAATGACTGAACTCGGATCGCCAGTACTCCACTCAGTTTGTCTGTCTGGGGTCCTGCGTATTGTGGATACTACTAGTGAACTAGGTCTTGAACCAGTTTCTGCATGTGCCTCAACATTGGTTTGTGAATACATCTCTGGGAGCTTTCCTACCTCGCTGTTCCAAGAAGCACTTTTTTTGGTTTGATATTTGCAGCATACAGAGTGACTGGAAAAAACCAGAGCAAAGTAAACTGACTTTTTGTTGCTACATGAAGAAAGCAGAAAGGAAAGAAATGTTATTGTTCTTAGATAGACCTGAAAGTAATAGCATTGTACAGATAAAGAAATATTTGGAAACATATTAGCACTGTGATATTCCAGCTGGGACATGGAAATAACTTGTCTTGTTGGTGTTCATTTTCAGACAACAGAAATGAAATCATGTCTCCAGCATGGAAAGGTCAGCCAACAAGATTTTGCTAAATTCATCAAACTGTGCTCCCCATGGAGTAGCTATTACTGGTGTGCACTAAAGTAAAGTAACATAGGGGCTGATGCTGCTTTCACCCAAACAGCACAATGTGGCCAGAATAGAAGCTGAAAAAAAATGCATTGATCTTTTCATTTCCTGTGTACTGAGAAGTAGGATTCCCTAGATGAAACTTAGCACGTATCTTTCTTCTCTCCCCCACCTTTTATCTGGCAAAAAACACTTAATGGCTTTAGAGAGAAACCACTGTTCCAGCCAGCATCACCTGTCAGTAACAAGATGCAAGAAAGTTCTCCAAGATTTCAGTTCAATATTTTTACTGAGCAATAAAACGTAAGTCCAACCTGACTCTCCTCCTGAAACCAAGAAGAAAAAAAAGCATTCAGTACAAAATTGTGTAAGGAGATCCTCGCACATTTTGAAACTGGTTCAAAGCTACAACCATAATTGTCACAGCATCCACAGATTAGATGACATTTACAACAGTTTTTAATTAAATTTACTTAATTTAGATATTTATCAGCCAGAATCCATTGGCACACTTTCTTCCAGCTTTTTTAAAGGTTAAATGAGCAATATGTGTAATGAGGTCTTTAAGGGAATACAAATTGTGTCAGCCTCGAATTATCCCGAAAGCCAGCACCATGCTGGAGGATTTGTAGAGTGCTGGCGGAGGGGAAGGTGCCTCCTGCTCACGCTGCTGACACCAGAGTGCAGTGTCCGACCTTCGCACTGGCTGCTCCTGCCCAGGTCAGAGCCTGTGGTGTGATCACAGCACAGAGTTATCTGGCTCCAGGATAATAATACGTTCACAGCTCCGGCCTCTCATGAATGCCACTCATACCGCTGCTTCCAGGGGTCTTGAAGATGCCATGAGGTAGTGGCTGAGGAAGGTTTTGTTAAAGACTCCTCAGGAGGCACTGAGCTGGGACAAGACCTTCCGAAGTGTGGCAGAGTGGCAGTAGCAAAAGAGTAGTGCAAGCCCAGCTGGCTGAGGAGATCCTTTGCATCTCTGGAATAGCTGAAATGCTTTGCTGAAGTCAGGTTCAGGGGGAGGAGAGCAAGGAAGGGAAAGGAATGCGCTCTTTTCACCCCTAAGCTGAGCACCAATCCTCTTCCTCCTTTACATCACAGGTGTGCTCTGTGTACGCATCTGCTGTGCCATTCAGCGTGGCACTACTGCACCTTTTAAAAAGTATATGGTGAAGCATGTCTTGGAAAGAACATTGTCACAAGCTAGCACAAAGCAGAATGAAATGCACTACTCTGAAAAGGGCAATTACAGTGAAACTACATATGAGAGTTGCAGATGGACGCAATATGTAGTTGAATGACTAACAAGGAAACACAGTAGATGGCCTCCTAACAGCACATGGACCATATGGTATAGCAAAACTTGGGGGATCGTTCTCATCAACGTGGCAGTTTTATAAACGCCAAGGTAAAAAACCACATAAGCTCTAGTGAAAATCCCACTGAGCATCTCATCTCAAGCTGACAGATTTGTTCAAAGCTAGCCTTATGGGTTCAGCTATTACAGTACTGAATATAGTGAGAATAAGATAGGACAGAACAGAAGACTCCAGTGAAAGTCCACACGAGACAGCAGAATTCTGCTAAATTCAGCATCACTGAATTCGCTAAATCTGGCATCAGCACTGATTAGATATTGGTCAAGTTATTTTCACGTGAGTTTTTACTTCTTTGCACAATTTGGTGATACTAACTTGCATCTAATAACACAGAATACTTAATTACCCTACGTGCTAGAAATAATCAACCCTGATTCTTTCTGTCTGACTATGTATTGTGATTGTGCAGGAATGACTTGCACCACAGAAAACTCACACATGTTTAAATGTACCAATCATTGAAAATAAATACTCAAATAATCTGTGCTGTCAGATACTGGGGAAGATGGAACTGACCATGGGGGAGTTAGTGGCAAAGCATGACTGAGGAAAAGGGGCTTTTGCTTTACCCATCCACAGGTAAAATCAACATTATTATTGAATTATAGGTTGCTGGGCTTTTTAAAGAAAACCTGCAGGTACTATGGATAAAATATAGATACTGTACCCTTATTTTGGTCCCAACTGCAATGGTGTTAAGCAGCTTCACTTCCACTCTATCTGCAGAAAGTCCCTGGGACCAGAGAGAAGTGTTCATCCATTCCTTATGACTGGTGTCTGTAGGGTATGATTAAGCAAGCAACACGTGTTGAAAATTTGCTTTTCCATTTCTTTCACTGAGATTCTCAGAACTGGTGTTGATCTGGGTCCTCCAGCACATGACATCTAAGGGACGCCTGGTTGCCAGTCTGATTTAGGGCATGCAAGCTAATTAATTTTGGTCCTGACCATATGTCTGCCACAGTCTTTAAGTGTTGCTGTCTGATGGAAGAGTTCTCAGGTTGTATTGGAAGCTTCTTGTCAAAAGCTGTGGCTACAAGACAAAAAACATATCCTTGTGATGGGTTTAGCGATGGTACCAGGCATTTAGTCTTTGCTCAGTTTGTCACTTGTCTTTGACAGTGTCAAAACCACTGCTCTGAAGTCTGAGGTCCTGAGCTCATTGTGCTCTTCTTATTTGATCCTGATTATCTTAAACAATCTGACGAGACAATGGGAAATGGAAACATGACATTTATTATTCTGCAGAATGAAGGATTTTATGTTCTAGCATATTTTTGGCAAAATGCAGTAAGAGAGTCACATTTAAGGGTATAGCAGACAGCTCTTAAGCAATATGCTAACTTATTTCTTTCTGTCCAAACCGTAAGCTATATGACAGCTGCCTTTCTAATGAGAAAAATGCAGTAATCATTACTTGTATGTAGTGGTTGGCAACAGTTGTTTGAATTTCTGGTAAGCATAACTCTCTGATCTGTTTTTCTTGTGGTAGTTTACATACAGTTTCTAAAGTTTGCATTGTTAGTCATACCTATATTTAGAACTTTCATTAGTGATGACTCAAGACAAGCAGAAAAAAAATAAAAAGAAAAGATATGACTGTAAAACTCAGTAGTGGTGAGAAAAAATTGGTATCCTGAATTTCACTCTGTGGCAGTGTGCATCTTGAATTCAAATTGGAATTAATTTAAGCAGTCAAAAATGTTTTTAAAATAATTGACAGTGCAGAGAAACTAATTTATAAGCTGATTTTTATACACTGATTTTTGCTTTAATTGCTGTAAGTGTTTTCTTTCCCTGATTAAAAAGGAGCTAGGGTAGCTTAAGGCAAATGTATTCAGCTATTTACTTTAAGTGAAGAGCTCTGATTTCATTTGCCAGGTAGAAGGGGCAGATGGGCTGTTTGTTCAACTTGTCATCAGAGAAGGGACAGTAAGTCAAGTCAGATTTTGCTGAATTTTTTTTTTCCGAATATACAGCATGCATATAGAAAAATATGTATATTCTTCTCCCCTGTTCTCCTGAATGCTCCTGACAGTGGCCTTTTCATGTTGGCATAGGAAGACCAGGAAACTTCATGCCAACTGGGGCCTTTGCTATTGCAATCCTGAATAGCACAGCAACGTTCAATTTGAATGAGCTGATGGATTTCTATAGTGATGATAAAGAAACTGCAGGCAGCATGGCATGGCCAGGTTTGGTTGGCCTGAGCCCCAGTTCATTGGGTGAAATTGGGTAGCCCTTCCAGAAAACTGCCTGTGCTCATTTTTGCCTTCCCTTGCCCGGCTAGAACAGCACCCTGGTCCTCCAGCGTGATGGTCTCCCTGCGGTCGCACTGGCTCTTCTGTCAAGACCTGTGACCCTGCACAGACAAACAAAACACGGGTGGCTTAAGAAAAGGTTGCAAAGATCTCTCTTACAGCCTCAGAGTCTTTACGTAGCCACCTGGATCTTTCATATGTGTGGTATTTCACATTAATAATCAATAAAGTATACAGAGTGGGTTTTTTTACAGAAACAAACCAACTTTGAAGAGAATAAAAAATTACTGTGAAAAGAAGGGAATAGGCAAGGAGAGGAAGGAAAGATACTATGAAAAATACTGTGTTTTCTTCATGTGTTTCTTAAGAGCATCATGGATAAATTGTGGTTAGTATGTCGATTATGGAAGACATTGGCCTAATTCTGCCCCTGTCTTTATTCCAGTACTGCCCTTCGACATACTCTGTGAAGGTGAAAATGCAAAGTTTCAGCCAATTTCCTAAAAAAGGATTTCCCCAATTTCTGCATTATTTTGAGGGTGAGATGTTGCCCATAATTAATTCCGTCAGTTGGATACCGCAAGGTCACTCCTAGACATATTTCACAAGAAAAGATGAATTTATAGTTGGTGTAAATTAGTGCAGCTTCAGTGAAGTCAATTGAATTACTCTTGCTCAGTTCAGGTCTTGTAGTCAGATTGCCTCTGGAATATGAAGTATATCCTGTCTACTATCGGTGGAGAAGCTAATTTAATCTTTCTAGGTAATAAAGAAGAGGGGCAAAGCCTTCCTTTCAAAAGGTAAGAAAATTAATATGCATTTTGGAGGAACACTGTTGAACATTTAAATGAAAAAAAAAAATCCTGCAGAAAATGTCATGTCACTGATATAAGGAAAAAATGCATCTCCTCGGAGAGTTGATATCCCAGGAGCAGATCAGAGGGGCTGGAGGTTGTGGCTAGCTGGAGGGCAGCAATATTTGGCCCTGGGCTGCACTCACAGAGAAAAGATGCAACAGGGGCCACTGACTCCTTCTCTCTGGACACAGAACTTCGTGGCTGGAAAGCTGCTTGGCAGAGAGGGATCTGGGGGTGTTGATCGACAGCCGACTGAATATGAGCCAGCAGTGTGCCCAGGCAGCCAGGAAGGCCAACGGCATCCTGGCTTGTATTAGAAATAGTGTGACCAGCAGGACCAGGGAAGTCATCCTTCCCCTGTACTCAGCACTGGTGAGGCCACACCTCGAGTACTGTGTTCAGTTTTGGGCCCCTCAGTACAAGAAGGATATGGAGTTGTTGGAGTGTGTCCAGAGGAGGGCAACAAAGCTGGTGAAGGGTCTAGAGAACAAGTCTTATGAGAAGCAGCTGAGGAATCTGGGGTTGTTTAGCCTGGAGAAGAGGAGGCTGAGGGGAGACCTCATCGCCCTCTACAACTACCTGAAAGGAGGTTGTAGCGAGATGGGTGTTGGTCTCTTCTCCCAAGTAGCAAGTGACAGGACAAGAGGCAATGGCCTCAAGTTGCGCCAGGGGAGGTTTAGATTAGATATTAGGAAAAACTTCTTCATGGAGAGGGTTGTCAAATTTTGGAACAGGCTGCCCAGAGAAGTGGTCGAGTCACCATCCCTGGAGGTATTTACAAGACGGGTAGATGAGGTGCTTAGGGACATGGTTTAGTAGTGGACAGGTACGGTTGGACTTGATGATCTTAAAGGTCATTTCCAACCAAAAGATTCTGTGATTCTGTGAAAAGTGGGAAGGAGGACCTCAGCCAATCACTGACATGATCACTGTTGTGCTGGTGCAGAACGGTGCAAGACCCAGTTGCCTTTTTTTGACTCAGGAAAGTTTTTTTTGAAGGAAGTGCTCTCAGGCTCATCGGTGATTTGTTCGCACAGCTAGTTCAGTCTTCAACCACTCTCCTCATAGCTGAGGACACTGAGTAGACTTGCAAAAACTCACAGTTTGTGTGAGGTGTTCAAAAATTAACCTCTGCAGATAAGTTCCTTTACTGAAATATCTCTGTAGCATATGTATCAAAGCACCTGGAGATAGGTGCAGTCATCATTCATCTACCCATCAGCAAATTCAGCATTAAAGGGGGACCAAAAGGCTACATGTATATGTGCACACAAATCCAGACACACGTGGATGGTGCATAGCTGGAGAATCCCAGCTTTGGGTGTATTTTGCTATTCTGATAGAAAAATGATCATTCTGGGGCACATGAGTATACTTTTCCTGAATATTTTCCTGATCTGCTCAGTTTTCCTGAGTGTTAGGCTTTAGTGTAGTACCAGAGTTACTCACCGAGTGCTCTTTGGGAGGGCTGTGTGGCAGTAACGTAGAAGGAAAATATTTTCCCTCACATCAAAAATAACAATGTTGTCTGGAGATTATGAATTTCTTCTGATTTTTTAATGTTTATTTCCCTGAGACAGATGAGTGGAACACAAAATAGCCCCTCATTATAGTTTAGTATGCAACTTCAGGAAAAAAAAAAAGGAGCATTTGCCTGTGTTATGAAAAGGCTTTAAGACTACCACAGTATGCTGCCTTTGCCAGGAAAGGGTACACAACATAAAAAAGCAAAGAGAAGAAAATGCTAGAAATTATTTCCTAACATCTAACCCATCTGCAGGAAACAGAGTGGGCCAAGGTGGTGCTCTGTTTTTTTCATGAAGAAAAATCTTCCTATTGTGAATTAGATCCAAATGCCTGTGTTTTGATATGATACATTGCCATTTAACAGAGGAAGAAGTTTTGTGAAATCTGCTCCCAAAGAAATAATTCTGAACAGGAATTTAATGCAAATATCAAAGCTGCTTCAGAATGCTTACGGTCAGAAGTATTTATTTCTTGTGAAGCCACTGTAGGGTGTTGCCAATGTTGATGAATTTCAGATTTTGATTTTGAGATCCAAGCGCTGACTAATAAAATAGATAACAGCTGTCCATGTAAGTATGCAGACTACCATTACCATTCATTTGTTTCTTCAAGGTGGAAGTATTTTCCCTGTAACTTTCAAAAATCTCTTCAAAATACAGTTCTACAGAGGAAAAAAATGACTTTTATGCTGATATTCTGGGGATTCTGCCATCACAATGACAACTAGCTCAAATCTGCTCTGTTTACTGGCAGAAGAACAAGGTTTCTAACTGCCAGCCTGGACAGGGAGGAAGCTGGTGGCAGTGGGAGATTGCCTGGGTCACCCCTGGGGTCAGCGGCACATGTGACAGCTGCAAAATGTACTTTTGCCTCTGTGTAAAGGAAGAAAATAAAATTCTCAGTTCATTTTTTTAGCAACTTCTCTGATTCCTGCCCTTGTATTTCTGTTTTATGCTGTTTCCATGCAACATAGGATTCAACAACCTAGAAAGATGTTGCTATCAAAACGCTGGCCCCTTTTTCAGCAAAGCCACTGGGTCAAGGTCTTTTGCACAGCTAGCGGTGACTGGCTATGTTTTTTCACAGACATTAAGAAGGAGATCCTTCAAAAAAAGAAGGATCTCTTCCTTCTGCTGAGCTGCTTCTCATTTAGTGATTTTTTTTTACAAAAGTTTCTTCATGTTTACCTTTATTTTCAAGTCACATCATCTGGTTTAACCACACTCCATGAGCCAAAATGTCACCTTGCCCTGCTCTGCTAAAAAAAAGAGGGTGAAAAACCAAACCTATCCTCTGCTGAGAGTATCTGAGTGTATCCTTCTCAATAACAGGGAGAAGACCCCAATCAAAGTAAATCACACAAAATATCAGCAGTGCTACCCCTGCTAGACTTACAGAGTCTGTAAGTCTCTGTATGACCTCAGAGGACATACCAATACATGCCAGGGATACCAAAACTGGACTTAAAAGCCAGAAGACTAAAGTGCCCGTCAGAAAAAAAGGGCACAAAAATAGTCTCCCAAGAGACAGAAAAACACATCACACATCAAGAGATATTAAATGTTTAAAGAGGCTGTGTCAACCTGCGCAGGCTCCTGAGTGCACCCAGTGCTGCCTGCTCCTCCTGAGGATGCCTCTAAGACTGGAGCTTCTTTTCTGTTTTTTTTTTTTTTCAAAGAAGAAATTAAAATCTGACTTGGCTACAAAATCAAAGCATGGGATGCCTTGGCGTCACTCCTGCCCCTCATGTGCTCCCCATGGCCCTGGTATGCAGCCCCCGCTTACAGTGCTGCACTGGGTGCCGGGTACCAGGCAGGGCAGTGGGGTGGGCTGGAGGCCCAGGAGGGGTGGCAACGGACAGAGCCACCATGCAAAGACCTATGCCATGGGCATGCTGGCTCGCAGGGCCCCGCATGCCAGATGCCTCAGCAGAAAGGTGCTCCCCAGTTGTGCCTTTGCACCATGAACCACCCCATGACATGACCCAATGTAGAAATGTGAGCTCCTTCTCCTGCCATCAAGAGTGTGATTTAGTAGTGCAAGGCGGGAGAGGGAAGTGCAAGGGTTATGCACCATGGCCATGAAGGCATGCACAAACTTTCCCCTCCCTTTCCCAGTCTGATTCTAGCACAACCCCTCAACTGGGAAGTTGTGGGGTGGGAGACCCAGAAACAGTGCCGCTGGGCACCATCACAGTAGCTCTACAGCTGCTTTCCATTAACCACGTCAGACATGAGTTGGCAAGCAGAGGGATGAGAAATTGGGACTTATATGTTAGCCAGCTCCGGCATGCAGCTACCCTGTGTTGCAATTAGCCTTTCTCTTTAAAATCCTTCCAGGCTCCGCTGGGGCAGAAGGCAAGCCACTGTGCTGCAGCACGCAGCTGCTGGGGTGGTTTTGGCATGTATCATGCCCCAGAGATGAGGTTTGTGGGAAACTCCCTTAAAAATCCTGTGTTTTTTAACACAACAGAGCTGAGATTTCAAACCACAAAAGAAAGGGTCTGCTGCCACTGCTCATGCACGGTGCAGTTAGGACGGCATTCTTCACTTGCGCTCCGAGACAGGGTGCCCATCTGTGAGTGCATAATATTTACTCAGTGCCTGGTACAGCTGAATCAAACTGCAATCACGTCTTCCCACTGCGTCTCCACAGGTTGGTAGCCACAGACCTTGATTTCTAATGCAACGAGGCATTGCTAATTAGGATGACTTTCTTCTTTTTAGCTTAATAAAAATACGCACCATCCACAAATGGGACTGAAAGAAGTACAATTTAAGGGGGGAGGGGGGAATCCCCAAACTGGATTTTAGTACCTTTAGTGAAAAAAAAAAAAAAACAACAAAAAGATAACATAAACCCCAGGTAATTAAAAATTGCAAATTAAAATATTTTGAAAGGTGTTCATTTCTTATGGACTTGAACCCCCTTTAGTAAGTCAAGAGGATATCTCCCATTCTTCCAGTCTTCTATCCATTTGGCATGTGTCACCACAGATCCAGGAATGGGCTAATTAAACTTGTTTAGTTGCTAATGATAGTGCATCTTCTTTCACTAAAGTGTTCAGACTACAGCCTTCCTCTTGATCTGCTGTGAGATTTTTTTAATCTCTAAATTAGAAGAAAAGCATATGCCCTTTTAATGCGTATAAGAATTTGAGCTCGTTAATGCAAAAAAAAAAAAAAGTAGGATTTCTATTATAGCTGTTCTTTAATTATGGAACAGCATGTGCAAGAAGACTCTTTACTCATAACTGTGTCCTCGATTCTATTACACATTTTAGCAGAGAATGCATGTAATAGAAAAACAGCAATAGACTGTGGAAATTGTCCAGAGCCCTGCTCTCCTAGGGAAAGGATGCCAATGGTATTTTTGTACTGCTACTCCTCAGCAGCCTCTTTGCACTTTCCTCCGGGTTACATGCACAGCATGACTCACTGCCTGATGGTTTCATTGAAACAGAAAAATATAGACACAGTAATGATTGCATTCAATCATAAACTACAATCAATACAGCAGAGTTTAAATGTTCTGTGCCCTAGCAAGCCACTACAGGGTTCCCCCCCACCTCACCCCATCTTATTCCCTGAAGAAATTATTTTTCATTTCTAAAGGATAACAGTTGTTCCAAGTGATCTAGCAGATGTAGTTGAGTCTCTCAGAATGAAATATGTAGGTCAGAGCAGGAGGCCTTCATTGTTTTCTTTGATGTACCTTCATGTCAGCCCTTCTTTGGATGGAAAAGCCACTTCACAATACTTACTGACTGCCTCGTGGGAGTCTCACTGGAGGAACCTTACAGTAGCCCCCGCAAAGTTCATCTAGGGGCAGCGGGTGGGCAGGGTTATTTGTGTTCAAACCACAGACTCTGTGGCCTTTTATTTATGGACACCGGGATATAAATCTCAACCTAGTCCTCAAGCGAAGACAATTATCTCAACGAAATCTTTCTTTGTGTACATCACAATGCCATTGCAGAGTTTGGCAAACTCAGAGGCGCTGATGAGAAACAGCTCCCAGGAGACCCAGGCGAGACTGAAAGTGGGATGGGGTGGGGGAAGGATGAGGGGAACAAAGCCAGGTTGGGATGCAGGGAGCCTCTCTAGGAAAAATAATAAACATGACTTTTGGCCTTTAGAGACACCATGTGTCCCTGTGCCAATTGCGATTCCCTGAGGGAAAGATCCTCTCTTCAATGCCAGTAAAAAATCTGGTTTGTTGTTAAGTATTACTTGCTCTTTTGCAGTGTCTTCAAAGGAGAGGTGTCCAAAGGAATCGCTTCTGCCCCGCGGTTCTGATCCTGTAACAAAACCCACCGCTGCCGTATCCACTTCCCATCACAGGTCAGAAGACATCCCAGCACACACCCCAGCAAACTCGAATTCCCACTTTCTTAATAACCACCCTGCACTAGGAGCTAAAAAAAAAAAGAAAAGTTTTTCCCTTTTCCTCTTAGCAGTGGTAACTGCCTAAAGATAAAAAATAACTCCCAGAAGGCCAGTATAAAATGAAATCATGCCAACAAACCCTAAATAAATGTTGCAATTCCAACATGTCCTCTGTTACGCTTGGGATGTGGGGTAAGTGACAACTGAATAAATCAAACCCCTGGAGTTCCATCATAACTATCAGGTTAAAAGTGTTATTATCTCATTTGAGCTAAAAGTTCTGATTCATACTTTTTTTTGTTTGCTCAAATCTGGGAGATCTTGGATTGTATGCCACTCACATTAGAGCTGGAAAAGGACTAGTGTAACTTTCTAAAATACAGCCTCCTTTTTTTTCTTTTTTTTGGTCATAAATCAGTGTTCCTAGTTTCACTCGGCTGCCTGTCTCCCTTTCTTCCTCTCCCCCCATTTCCTCCTCCCACTCGTTAGTCTGTTCAGCACCTTTGGTGAGTCACACAGAGCAGGCTGACAAGTGAAGTCAAGTTCGACTTCATATAAAGTTCCTGCAGAGCCCTTCTGCTGTGCGGTTTGCTGAGCACCGCTTCAGCTCCTTCTCCCTCCTCCAAACCCAGGCTGGGACGGACCTTCACTTCTGAGGATGCACATTTGGGACCACGAGTCCTCGGCCACACCTGGAAATCTGGGTTGTAGGCATTTCTGTCAGTCAAACAGCTCACACAGGAGACTGTAGGTGAAAATCTGAAATTTACACCCCTTGCACAAAGGCTGCAAGCCAGAACCTTGTATTATGTCATGCTAATTTAAGCCTGAGGGAAAGAAGGAATAGTCCCTGTTGTGGTGGGTTGACCCTGGCTGGACGCCAGGTGCCCACCAAAGCCTCTCTATCACTCCCCTTCTCAACTGGACAGGGGAAAGAAAATGTAATGAAAGGCTCGTGGGTCGAGATAAGAACAGGGAGATCACTCACCAATTACCACCACAGGCAAGACAAACTCAACTTGGGGAAAATGAATTTAATTTATTACCAATCAAATCAGATTAGGATAATGAGAAAGAAAAACTAAATCTTAAAACACCTTCCCCCCACCCCTCTCTGCTTCCCGGGCTTAACTTCACTCCCAGTTTTCTCTACCTCCTCCCTCCGAGTGGCACAGGGGGATGGGGAATGGGGGTTGCAGTCAGTTCATCACACATTGTTTCTGCTGCTCCTTCCTCCTCAGGGGAGGATTCCTCACACTCTTCCCCTGCTCCAGCGTGGGTCCCTCCCACAGGAGACAGTTCTCCACAAACTTCTCCAATGGGAGTCCTTTTCATGGGCTGCAGTTCTTCACAAACTCCTCCAGCATGGGTCCTTTCCACGGGGTGCAGACACTCAGGAACAGACTGCTCCCACGTGGGTCCCCCACAGGGTCACAAGTCCTGCCAGCAAACCTGCTCCAGTGTGGGCTCCTCTCTCCACAGGTCCTGCCAGGAGCCTGCTCCAAGTGCGGGCTTCCCATGGGGTCACAGCCTCCTTCGGGCACCCACCTGCTCTGGCATGGGGTCCTCCATGGGCTGCAGGTGGATATCTGCTCCACCGCTAACCTTCCTGGGCTGCAGGGGGACAGCCTGCCTCGCCATGGTCTTCACCACAGGCTGCAGGGGAATCTCTGCTCCAGCGCCTGGAGCACCTCCTCCCCCTCCTTCTTCACTGACCTTGGTGTCTGCAGAGTCGTTTCTCTCACAGATTCTCACTCCTCCCTCCAGCTGCAGTTGCGCCCCTGCAGTTTTTTTTCCCCTTCTTAACTATGTTATCACAGAGGTGCTACCACCATCGCTTATGGCCTTGGCCTTCGCCAGCATGGGTCCATCTCTGGAGCCAGCTGGCGTTGGCTCTATCGGACATGAGGGAAGCTTCTAGCAGCTTCTCACAGAAGCCACCCCTGTAGCCCCCCGGCTACCAAAACCTTGCCATGCAAACCCAATACACCAGTATTGGCTAACTCTGTCTCCTGTCTCTCCCTGCCACTGAATATGTCACCCTTGAAATTTCTGAACTGGATCTTGCCTTCTCACACAAAGTGTCAGCACGGGCAACAATATTTAGGTCACAATAGCTTACTCTACAACAACTCCTAAAGCAAGGACTAAGAGCTGTATTCTCTGACCCCATTTCAGCAATGTCTATAAGCATGTGTCTAACCTTAAACACACAGCGATCCCTGAAAAACCCCAAAAGGCTATCCTGATTGATGCACTAACAGGGACGAGGTTTAGGGCAGTTTTACTAGATAAATAGCACTTTCCCAAACCAGATTTTAGTGCGTGATGCAGACTCTGTACTTTAATTTTGTGGCTGAGATTTTGTGATGTCTCAGTAAGAGTTGCCTGGCCCCAGGAGAGGCACCCAGACGGCCCAGTTTGGTAATGGAGTGCCCGATTCTGCCAGTGGGGAGGGTAACTGCTGCAGAAGGGCACTCCAGAAGCCTTCTCTGTTGAGGATGGAGTTGCCAGGACACCAGCAATGGTCTTAGAAACCTCTTCTCTATAGCTTGGGGGCCTCATTCTTGACTGATAACCAGATCCCTTGGCCTTGCAGGACCTGGCCACACAGTCCCCTCTGTGCTGGTTTTGGCTGGGATAGAGCTAATTTTCTTCATAGTAGCCAATATGGGGCTTTGTTTTGGATTTGTGCTGAAAACACTGTTGATAATACAGGCATGTTTTTGTTATTGCTGAGCAGTGCTTACACAGAGTCAAGGCCTTTTCTGCTTCTCACACCGCCCCACCAGTGAGTAGGCTGGGGGTGCACAAGAAGCTGGGAGGGGACACAGGTGGGACAGCTGACCCCAACTGACCAAAGTCAGTTCCATACCATACCGTATGACATCATGCTCAGCATATAAAGCTGGGGGAAGAAGAAGGAATTATGGCATTTGTCTTCCTGAGAAACTGTTACGTGTGATGGAGCCCTGCTTTCCTGGGGATGGCTGAACACCTGCCTGCCCATGGGAAGCAGTGAATGAATTCCTTGTTTTTGCTTTGCTTGAGTGCGTGGCTTTTGCTTTACTTATGAAACTGTCTTTATCTCAACCCACGAGTTTTCTCAGTTTTTCTCTTCCGATTCTCTCCCCCATCCCACTGGAGGGGAGTGAGCGAGCGGCTGTGTGGTGCTTAGTCGCCAGTAGGGATTAAACCACGACAGTCCTTTTTGGTGCCCAGTGTGGGGCTCGAAGGGTTTGAGATAACAGCAGGTTTAATTGGAATGTACTAGATCGAATTTATAGCTGTTATTGCTCTTTAGCTATTAATCGGCAGGCTTCTGTGCTTGCCGTGGGGCTTGCTTGCCTTACCATATATTAGTCTAGTGCTCTTTAGTGGCTGCTTTTTGCTTTAGCTGCTTGCTGTACCGTTGTACTGCTGATCATCTTACTCTGCTGTGCCTGGGAACATTTTGATAACAGCGATGGCCGTGCGCCTGGGCTGGCAGATGGCCAGGGCATCGCTGCTGTTTCTGTGCTGCTGTACTGGACAGGCTGGAACTTCAGTGTGAACTTGAGTCGAAGGGACTGTGACCTGTGGATGAGTCCATGCGGGAGCAGGACACCCTGAAGCGTCTGTGGCCGTGGATAAGTCCATGCAGAGCAGGTATATCTTGAAGCATCTGTGGCCATGGTTATGTCTGTGCCACAGCAGTTATACCTCTGAAGGGATTGTGGCCTAAGGATAAATCCACGCTGGAGAAGGTACACCTCGAAGCATCTGTGGCTGTGGATAAGTCCATGCTGCAGTAGGTACATGCTAAAGCATCAGTGGCTGTACATAAGGTCATGCTGGAGCACCTCAAAATGGGCGGCCATGGATAAGCCCACAACAGAGCAGGTACACCCCTGGAGAGACTGCAGCCATGGGTAAGGCCATGTTGGAGCAGGTTCACTCCTGAAGGGACTGTGGCTGTGGGTAAGGCCATGCTGGAGCAGGTATATCTCTGAAGGCATTGTGGCCCATGAATTAGGCCACACTGGAACAGGTACACCTCAAGGTGACTGTGGCTGTGGACAAGTCTATGCTGCAGCAGGTATACCCCTGGAGAGACTGTGGCTCATAGATAAGGCTCCACTTGGAGCAGGTAGGTTTCCCTATTGTGTTTGCCCTGTTTCCTCTTTAGCCTGGTGGTAAGCCCGTGTAGCTGGAGCTGGTGGGTTCAAACCTTTATCCTGGGGAAGATTTGGTACCTGGGATTTTCCCTGGATGTTTATGCAGATGGTGTCCCTCACTGCTGCAGCTCTTCATGCTGAAGTCTGTTCCGATGCTGTGGGCTCAGGTGCCAGCTGGACACCTGGTGCTACCAGGTGCTACTCTCCCTACAGCAACAGAGCTGGCAGCAGCAGGCGCTAGGTGCCCAGAGAGGTCCTAGGCCAGCTAGGAGGTGCCTGCTGGGATTTGGGGGCTTTCTGAACAGGTGTCTGAATGGTGCCTCAGTCCCAACAGGGATGGTAATGAAGTGGCCTGGATCTTGCCATTAGTGTTCAAGTCTTAAACAAATCTAACTCTGTTCCTGCTGTTGCAGAAATGGCAGTAAATCCTCATTGCACTTCTAGCACTTTCACAAGTCCTATAGATGCAGCTATTAACAAGGCTTAGAGAACTCTTAAACGTACTCCTTTTTCCAAAGCCTGAGAAAAGCCTGATCTGTTACAAGGACAAGAATTTTTTAAGTCTGGGATTGATTACTGCTTGCTCTTTTATGTACATTTAAGTATTAGGTCAGTTCAGAAAGATGCATAAATTACTGAAACCAAACTGTTGAGTTAACAAGAAAGATATTTTCAAACTCTTATGGTTCCATTTTAAGTTCCCATGGTACTAATGCCAGCAGAATAACTTACTGCAACTGAAATGCACCGCATTCAGGGCTAAATTATGCTAAAATAGGTCAAGCAGCAGTGAAGGCAGTTATTTTGACTGAACTAGGGTTAACAAGATGCATGTAACAAATGCCTCAGGAGAACAATCACATGCGCTTGCTGCACATGATACCACAGCAGGATACCCATAGCTTCAGGTTCCAGCTAAATGGCATCATGGTGTGCTCTTTCGGGCAAGAAAATAGTTTTACAATTGTTTGAATATGCTCCCCTCAGTTTACGTGATGTAACCTGACAGTTTAAAGGGTCTCATACGTACGTTTTCACTGAAGCCTGGGCAACTTCTACATACTCAACTAGGCTGTTTTTAACATAAAGCAGAGGGAGAGCAAAGAAGTAATTAATGAAAGAGCTGATACCTTCTGAGACTCCTGGCATGACAGCATGCCCAGCTGCCTTTCCACTTGTTTCTGAATAAAGAAAGAAGAAGTCAGGAGGCAGAAATTAGCCTGGGGTATTAAAATTGGACTCACGCTGAAGTAGAGCATATGAACATCCTTGGACTTTATGGTGAAAGGGATGAAATACACTTCTAGTGTTAGTCTTCTTTGCAACAACAACAACCCATAAGGAGTTTTTCCCCCAATTTATTTGATTTTTCAGCAGTTCCATACAACACATATGAAACAATATGTAACATTTATCTCCCTTGCCTTGCCTTGCCTTGCATTGCCTTGCCTTCTCTTCCCTTCCCTTTCCTCTTTTTCCCTTTTCCTTTTTCCTTTTTCCTTTTTTCCTTTTGTTCCCTCGTCCCTTTTCCTTTCTTTTCAAAAAGCCTCTAGTATGAATTGCTGCACTTGCCTTTTGAACACTTTCATCACATCTCTATGTTAGGGAACAAATACCTTACAGTGGAAAAATGAAGCAGAGGAAAACACATAGATGTCTTGATTGAGCCTGCTCTCACCAAGCGCCTGGGCCCCAATACTTAAACGTATACACTTTGTGCATAAATAAATTCTGCATCTAATATGCCAGATGCACATAATTTTTCAGAAAGTTGATACATACACAGAATAGTAAATTTAGGAACATTTATGAATGTGTGTTGGATTTTGCTTATCCAACAGCACAGGATATTTTTCTGTAAATCTACTTGATGATACTGAGTGCTAAAATGTTATAAAATTTCCAGTCATTGTAGCTGTGTACATTTTTATGGGGGTTTTGAATTTATTATTTACCCCAGCAGAGGGAAAAAGGAGACAGAGAGGGAACAAACATGTACTCTAGGAAAGCCACTTAAAGAAACTAATTATATAAAGAAATAAGCTTTCTACTGTAACCAAAACACTGTTTTCGTCGATTTTCTTCACTGAAAGTTTCTGTAGCCTTTTCACATCTGGCTGGGCTGCTTTTAATACAACATAGAGAGAGTGCAAAGAAGTCATCCCACCTCCGACTTCAGGTAATATAAACAACTTTTAAAATCCAACACAGCTGTTTTCCAAATGGAAATGCTGATTTAACAAAACCAATAATTTTCTGTAAGGTTGTATTAGTTTATCAAACCTGTTTAGGGATGATAGCTAATTTTTTTTCCCCAATGATACAGGAAGTTCAATTTCAGTACTACTATTCTGACTTTTATTTCAGAATAGAACACATTGAAATGCTTTGATTATTTGTAATATACCAGATTGTGTGTCAAAATGGCTCATTGTCAATGTTCTAATCTTGTCCTAACCAAAGGTTACATCTAGGTGGAGTAGATGGTTAGATTTGTGAGAGAACATCCTGTATTATTGTCCTGCACAAAAATTTAGGAGTTGTAATTTTTCCGTTGAGTTCTGAGGCATGTGGACTTTTCAGCATTTCAACCAGGAGGGGAACTCCAGGTTTTGGACACTGGAAATTCAGGGGGTTTTTACTGTCTGTCACAGCTTTGTGTAGTTTTATCGTTGAAATTTGTTTGGAATGAAGGTTTTAATGTTGTCTTCCCATTTCAGTGACTGGACCTAGCAAAAGACCTTTTCCTTTCTGTTTAGAAGCTATTTTAGTCTGCCTTTGACAAACTGAACTGGATTCACCTACCTTGAGACACATTTCCTTTCACCATAAATGAAATGTGCAAATTATCTATGATAATTAGATTTGACCCAGTTACCGGATTTGGGAACATCCTTCTATCTTGCCTGGAGCTGAATATCCCTACAGAAAGAAAATCTCACGATTAAGACAGGGTATAATCAGGGTTAAAAACCTTTCATCAGATATACAAAAAAAGATGTAACTGAACTAGCACTATTCCATTGCCTGACATTGTCTGTTATTTTTTCTGCGCAGTGAATTATTCATTACTAATGATTTAGAGTTCTCTGGTTTATCTACATGATGACAGCTCCTCTCCCCTCCTGCCACATACACACCCTACCGCAACAAGAACTCTTATGACAAATAGTGATGTCAGATCCTTAAAATTATTTAATAAGTATCAACTATGAATCAAATGACTCAACTAAGCCTTACTCATCCATCTTGCAACTTCAGTAAGTTGCGGGGTATCAATGGCTGAGTATTACCACCTTTGCTTGGAGATAAGCCCTATGTACACAGCAGTGTAATGATGCCTGATGGGAAACACATGCCCAAGAAAACCCCCGTAGCAAGATTGCATTGTGCTAAGAAATTCTGTTTGTTGGCTGCCTGGCTCCAGAGATGTTATTTATCCCTTTTGAGCTCCCAAGTTAAAATGCAGGGGCTTATCTGCTCGGAGCATAATCTTGTACCAAGCCAGCAAGACATTTATGTTCTGTTGAACTCTCCGTGAGTTGCCATCATGTTCTTAGCACAGACTTTAGGATTAGCTGACATCTGCTCCCTGAACTTGCATTTTTGGAGGGTTTCTGGTCAATAAAGGAAGGAAGTAAAATATTTCTGTACAACAAAAGAAGTGTGGCGTTTTTTTTCCTAAGAAAATACTGAATAAGGAATCAAATGCATTTTCTTTTGGTGATGTATTCTCTGGGACTTGCAACAAAATATGAGGATTCTGTCCAAAGCTTGCAACAGTAATGGCCATTGGTATAAAGTCCTGGTTAGGGACATCCTTGTAATAAATAGAAATATCAGTAAAATATAAATATCAGTAAAACTCCTACTCAATCTACAGCTCCCAGGGGTAAAAAAGTGGTTTTGCCAACAGAGTTTGTACCAAATGTCAGTACACTGACATACCCATCCTGGCAAACTCTTTCCAATGTGGAGTAGACCTGACTCCCAAACCAGCAAGTAGGTGTTTACTCACTTATACAACTTTACAATCAGAAGAAGGGTCAATAACTCATCTGAGTTGGAAATGTAGTGGTTAGCCTGAAGGAGTGAAAAAAGAAGTGTGTGGTGAAGCAGCTCCTCCAGGCTGGGGAGGAGGGGATGGGTGCTGGGAAGCTCAGACCACCCTGTTTGTTCAGCCACCTTTTACATTAGGTGCTTGGCATTTGTATACTCTCAAAAGCACCTTTTCAGGCTAAAACTCCATTTGGAGGCTGTTGAAGTAAATAAGCCTCTCAAAACCTTTGCATTTATGATTTATGAGGGCAGTTAAGCCCTTGTACAAAATTAAAGGCTGAATGAGAGAGTCTGGAAAGAGGCAGGACCAATGAACTAAGTTTATGATTAAGTGCCAGAAACCTCCTGAAGCCTAATTCCACTTCTGAATTAACGTGCCACTTGACCTTGGGCAAGCTTTTTGCCTTATTAAAGTTTCTTTCATTTGCTGCTAAAATTTGTAACGCTAAATATGCCAGGGAGTGAGGACACATTCACTTCTGTGTGTAAACTATTTTGAAAATGAAGACTACTTTTTATGTATACCATGTAAGTACTTCAATTCAAGTCTTTATATAGTATTTGAAGTATCATAGAGTTGAAGTGACTAAACCAGTCACGGTACCACACTATAATAAATTAGACCGAGAAAGCAGTTTGGAACTCCTTTTCGGTTACCTGACGTCTTCACAATCAAATGAAAATACCACAAACTGATTTGTTTACCATCTGGAAGGATTGATGTCAGAACAGCGATGTGTTTATGCATTAAATCAGATTGGAGTTTGTCTGTAGGGACTGAAAACTCTGTGGTCACCACTTCCCTTCCTGGTTTTAGGAAGCTGGAAAAATCAAGATTAATTAACCACACTTTTTCCTTTGAGGAGAGATTCTTGGAAATTAACTAAATAGAGAAAGATTGCTGGAGATGCGTGTTTTTTCTATGAGCCATTAGACTGTAAGCCACACATGAGGCTGGCTCTCCACCTAGGACTTGTCTTTGGGACTCCTGTTTTTCCCTAGTCTCCTAGAGCAGAAACCAGTGACAAGCCATGCCACCCCAGTGCTGATTAATAGCGTTAGGTTCAGCTCTAGCTCACCAGCCAGCTGCCCGAAATGCCTGGGCTGTTCTGCTGAACGGCCAGCTGGTGCAAGAGATAACCCAGGCCCCAGGGGTAAGCAATGGCCCAAGCCCCTCTCCCACTGCATACCTTTATGTTACAAATGCAATCACTTGGACTTTTCAGCTTCTGGGTTTTCCCTTCATTGAAGTAATCAGAGCACCTCAACACTCTTAATACCGGTGGTGGTTTGTATTTATTCCCCCAACTGTTTTGAAGACCTCGAAGAAGGTATTTCCCTGGCACAGGGAGGGCACGTGGCTCCCAGGAAAGAACAGTCAGCAGAAATACAGCTCTGTGCCTTGCAGGGTCGGACTCTTACTCCATCCCTCCTGCAAGGCTCAGCTCATGGAGCGACCCTCCCTGCAATCCCTCTTCGCCCCTCTCCCCCTGACAAGGGGCCGTTTAGCAGTGTGCTCCCCGTCTTTGAGATCTTTTTGAAGTCTCACTCCGCTGACTGTCCAGGAATGATAAAAAATGGGATGTGCTTAAAACCAAGAGAAGGAAAATATTAAACAAAAGATAATTTAGGCTTTTAATTCAATGTGATTTTTTTTAAAAAACCTCATAGAAAACATCCAAGAGTCAATTGCATCAAAGCAGTTGTCCTTGAATCTTTTTTAAAACCCATGACCAACAAAACCCTCTTTGGTCTTAAACTCCTATTACTGGCAGGAGGAAAATGATCGGTTATATAATCTATATTCTGCTATTTAACAGATACTAAATATAGTGCAGTTACTCAGAACAACACAAAACATCACAATATGAGAAACAGTGCCGAAGAGAAGAATGCTGCCATTCTAGATAGACACATTTTTAGTATTATGTTCCTCAGGAAGAGCGTCAAATATTTTTCTGAGTGACCTAATTTTCTTTGTCTGATCAAATGTGCCAGATGCTTCCTTATTCAGAGTTGCCACTCTAAGTGAAAAATTGTTTTCTGGCAGCCACTTGAAATCTCGTCTTCAGTTTTCTGTTAGGGTTTATTATACAATCATTGCCCGGGCAGACTGAAAGCATATGCTAACTGGGCTCACATTATCTCTGCTATTTCAAAGTTCCCCAAGGATGTGTGGGCACAGTTACAGCCTCAGGTATAAGCCAACCTCCTTGGTGCATTCAAAATGCCACCCAAACTTGGCAGTGACCAAGCAAACTGAGGATGGAGAGCTTGGCATCCTGATTTCCATCTTCCTCTCAGGGGTGGGAGTTTTTTTCCTTTTGTAGGTATTTCCATCACTTAACCAGGAGAAAATGATAAAGATGGCTCAGTGCCTTTTATTGTGCAGTTTCCAGGTAAAATTGTATCCTTTCCAACCTGGCTGAAGCTTGAAAGGCTCTATTTTTGTTATATCTGTCCAGATTCTTACATACTTTCTTTAATTCCTGCTGTACTGACTAACTTTTCTTGTCTACTTCCTTGGGGACTGTGAAGATGATAAAGATTGATTTAGCCTTTCCCAGTAGTACTGTTGCCAGTGACAGGGAATCAATATTTGTAGGAATAAACAGACAAAATGTTGTGAGTGAACCCCATGCATCCCAGCCCATGCCTGCGAATTTTCCTGGCACCCAAGATGTGGTACCTGGAGTGTGGTGACTTCCAGGGTGCTGTGGACCTTCTGAGCCCTTCTGGCACTCAGAGGGGGTGTCTGTACAGCTAAATAAGAGGGACATGGACTGAGCGCAGGCACTGAACCCCTTCCTGACTCTGCAGGCTCTGTCGGTGTTAGCTCGTTCCCTCGATCTGTTTTGTACCTCGCTAACCCTGCAAGGCAATGTGCACCCAAGGGGGCTCCCTCTGAGCCCTGTGGGGACAGCCAGGGTCTGCCACTTGGCCTAGAGGCCAGGGGTAACTCTCTGCACCTGCTGTTTGCTAGTACAAAGAGTGATTTTTTTTTCATTTGTTAAAAGTATGGAAGAAAAGGTCCTATTATAAGAAATCTTTTGCTACTAGGTGGTAGGCAACAGACATCGACTAAACAGGGCAATTAAGCACTCAGTGTAGATGCTCAGCAAATATCATCAGATTGTTGCTGACCAACAGGAAGACTACATTAATGCGTGTGGCTGAATGAACTTGAATATGCATATCAAAAGTCAGGAGGCAATTTTGATATTGTTATTGTCATCACTTATTTCATGTTACCTTGCCCCTGGAGGTCCCAGTCCCCCACTGCTCAAGAGACAGCCATGAAGGCTGTACCTCTACTTCTGACCAAGAGAGGGCCAAGGGCAATGGGCAGTAGGATAGAAGCGTGTGGGAAACCCAGGAGAGCTGGATGGGGTAGAGGAGTCAAAACCTGGTGCTTTCTTATTCATACTGATTTTGGGGAGCAGTCCTTGCGCTGACCTGTCTTCCAGTTGCAACAGCTCAGCACCAGGCCAGGGAGCAAGATAGCAATCAAGCAGTGTCCGTGACTGGGGGTCCAGTGCCTTGCTCAGTCCCTGGCTCTCTTTTAGTTATTGTCACACACCGCCCCAGACCTACCTCTCTGCACCCGCTGCCAAGAGGCACTTACCTACACACTTCTTTGGGGTCGTTTAACTAACGGTGTCAGTTTAAACCAGTATAGGCCAATGAGTAGAAATGTGGATGTTCAATAAACACTTACACACTTAAGGATAGTTTATTTCTGCTTGGCTAAGCTGATTAGAAATTGATTTAAGGTAAAAAAAAAAAAGAGTTGTTTTTAAATTGTAGTATCTACATAGCCGATACATTCCTGTAAGAAAATCAGTAACAGGTTGTACATTGATAAAGCCATCATGGAAATGGAAATTAGGTTCCCAAGCCATTTAGATTTTAGTTTCTTTAACTTATTGTGAAGTATCAACTATTAGTAGTATCTACTGTCTCAAGAAAATTAAGTGGATCAAAATTCTATCGATCTCATTTTCCAAATTCTGTGCCCAAATACAATTCAACATATATATTTTTTTCCTTTCTGACTTAAATTAGCACCTATATACAGCTCAAGGAGCCCTACAGAATTTTAAACAGGCAATATTAAAAAAAAAAATCTGTGAGATAATGCATTCTGCAATATTCACAGCTGAGATTGCTCATTTTCTTCTAGACAGTCTGTAATTTTACTGTAACTTAATCATGACCTAGACTGTAGTATGATTTCTTAACACATTGCTACAGGCAAGTTGTCCTATTCACATCCCAAATGAAGAGAAAAACCTTACTAAAATACCAACAACACAGAGCAGATACACCAGCTCAGTCAGAATTGGGCAGGACCTAAGACATGGACGGAGAAAGTACAGGAAGAAATTGCAAAGCTAAGAAAGCTAAGAACTCTATCCCGGGGCAGAAACACTGAAAGTGCATTGATTTTAGTTGCCTAGAAGCATACTGAAAGAGTTTTATTAATAACTCCTCCCAGCCTGTCAGGTATAATAGGAAAACCCTAATAAATTCTTCCCAGCTGTGAATTTGCCATTCTGCTATCCCAGATTCCTTGCTGGTGGAGCCAGTTGGCTTTCGCTTCTCCCCTCAAAGCCATCACTTACTCCTGACACCTTGGAGCCTCTGCTCAGTGCCTCAACCACCCTTCTCCAGAAACAAGCAAGCAAACACAAAGAAGCAAGCTGCTCCCAAATGTCCCCGTTAAACATTGTTCCAGAACTTTACAAAATCATTTTCTGTCAAATTATCAGTTATTAAAAAATGGCTGTCAAGGGTTATCCTGATTAGCCAACTGTGCTGCAGAAGGCCTGCACTACCCCAGCCCGCTCCCAGCTGCCTGTTACCCAAGATAACATTATCTACATGGAAGTCTTAGCCAGACTTTCTGTAATTATTAGTGATTTGTAATGTTATTCTCCCTCCAGTGTTTATCTGCGCAGAGGATGACAAGGAGGTCTTGGAAGCCTTTTTCCCCAGCAAGTCTTCTCAGATAATTTATTTGTCCAAGTTCAAATCCGTAAGCAGTAGCTTGGTGTGTTTTTTTTCCTTGGTGTGTAAGATACAATTTTAGAGAGGAAGCTAGGATATATATATGGATTCTTCTCTCCTTGCTCACCCCAGTTCTGTAGTCTTGGAAAGCTTGTATCTTTGTTGTCCTACACACTAAGTTTTCTTTCACATTTGTTAGACTTCCCTGTAAAATCTAGTGCCTTCTACCTCCTTTTTGCTGTGTGCTCTGCCCTGCGTTTCATCCCTACTACCTGCTCTTTCCAGCTCCCCTATCAGCTGTGAATCCTCTGTCATCAATAATCCACCACTTTAACTGGCTTAGAGTTTCCTTCTCTCTCTCTCTGTCCCGGTCAGATGCCAGATTAGACCCAGCAGAAGCCTGATACTATCCCTGTTGTACGTATTAATCTTCTTACAAGTATGGTCTGTTCTGTATTTAACCTCTCCTCCCTGCATAGCCAGGTGATACCGAGAGCTCCAGCAACATTATTTGCCTTTGCACTTTAATGAGTGAGGCACCCATTAGTAACACACAACTGTAATTTTATACAATAGGTTCAGTTGAAATTGCTCAAGCCACTAATCCCAGGCACGTAGTTCGGACTACCACTCAGTCTCTTCTTCTTCCGACGGGCATTGATGTTGTAAGGATTTGAGTTATTTGGTATTGTGAAGCCAAAATTCATCAGGTGAGCAATTCCTTTGGAATCAGTGGGTTGCACTGCTTAACCGGGGCGGTAAGATTTGCCTCTGTGTCTGTGCTGCAGAGCTGTCTATGGCTGTGTTAGGAAGTGAGATAAATCTTTGATTTTGGATTTTCGTCCCCATGTGGATTACACTGTACATCTGGGGATGTGCCTAGTTGGTAAGAGAACAAGAACAGAAGCTGGGCGTCCTATCTTCTATTCCTGGCTCAGCCCCAATTCACTGCGTGACTGTGGGCAAATCACTTAAGCTGTCTCTGGGATAATAATCGACACAGCAATTCCAGGAGGCTTAATTTTTAAAGTGTCAACTCATATTTCCCCGATGTGCCTCAGGAGATGTCCCCTTCCCTTCACTGAGATCAGGAGCAGGGCCTTAGTACTGACAGCAAGATTTGCAACCCCTGACCCCTTCTCCCCCAATCTGCCATAACTATTTCATACAAAATGTTTAATAATAATGCCAGAAATGCTCTCCCGGAGCTCTGAAAGCCTCTTATCAACTCCAATTCCTAAAGTACAGTGTACAGAATCCTGTGTAATGGTTTTCTTTTCGCTACTTTCAGCATTAATTCTTCTTTCTTGTTATGCCAGCAGATGCATAAATCTGCTGCTGGTGCTTTTTGGCTTTGGTCTCACTGATTACATGACTTAATTGTGGACCAAAAAAGTTGGATTTTTTTTTTCCAGTGTGCTTTCATGTGCTTGAAATCCTAAACTTTCAGAAGTGCCTAGTGATGGGCTGTAGCTTTGTTGGGATAGGGGCTGAAGTTTACATGTTCTTCGTTTGGGAAGAGCTATATACTGCATGTCCATCTTCCGAAAATCCACTGTCTCGAAGTGGAAGTACAGGAAAGACTAATCAGTTACGAATATCCAGCACATGGGAGACTCCTCCCAAATATTTTCACAGGGTGAGTCAAATTCAAAGCAAGATACTTAACAGACCATCTCCTCTCGTAAGGAGTGTATCTCCTTCTAGTCGCAATGGCATCTGATCCCTGTGGCAGCTAAGATAAAGCCGCTACTTTCATGGGTAAATAGTATTAGGAAAGTATTTGGTGTGTTTCTCTTACTGCAATTTAGCAGCTGGAGGCAAGTGAGGGAGTAAGAGCACGGGCCAGCACAGCTCTCTGCAGTTCACAGCAATGACCTGGTGGAGCACTCCTTGGAAGTTGCCCTTCCAAGCACCCGGAGCAGGATAAACATGGACAAAGTCAAGGGAAAAGCAGTCGTTCAGACCTCATCATCAAGGTTTGAGACAGATCCCTAGCTTCAATGATGAAGACTTGTATTTATGTAGTTTGCTATATCACAATATGGTGTCTCAAAATGTCTGCTACCACTCACTTTTAAAGCATATGTATAGTACATATAGTCTTGTCACAGCTGACACCTTTTTTTGATTTTGCTACATGAGAGTACTCTGTTGCTGATGAATCAAGCTGTTTTCAGGACTGGTTTACTTCTGAATATTTTGGAGGAGGAAAGCAAAGTAAAAAGTCAACTATTTTTCAATGAACTATCCCTATCCTTGCCTTTTGAGCAATTCTTCTATCGGAGACTTTTTTTAAAACAGTCATTATAAATGTAATGTAACTAGCCATTCTTCTGAAGTCGTGTAGAGTAAAAAAAACTAAAACCCTTGGCTCAGGAAAGCATCCTTCATTAGGATAGCATTTAGCACATGCCAAGTCCATCAGGTCCCAGCTCAAGGGCAGAAAAGATGCAATGATTTATCACACACTGAGTTGCAAAGAACAACAAGAGGTCATCGAGCCCATCTCCCTGCCCCAAGGCAGTCCCAGGGACATCCCTGTCAATCCCACCAGAACCAGGTTGAGCCCACTGGTACAGACTCCAATATGCTCGACTGCCAGAGACATGGCTTGTAGGCAATTCACCCCCCTTCTGCTAACAGAGGTGTGCAGGACTCATCTGCAAAGACATCAGCTTTAGCTATAGGAAGAATTACAGTTTCAATCATTATCAAAAGGGAAGGAAAAATACCACGGGTTATCAGGGCGCTAAATAATTTAGGCACGCGCTCCTCTCTTGTTGCATAGAGGTACTGTTAGCAGCAGCGAGCATAACATGCGCATCGCAGAAAGAGAAGGGGTGCGCTAGGCCAAATTCTGCCCTCAGAGGCGTATGAACACAATTTCCAATGACATCCACGGGAATTGGGCATGTGGATTGAGGGCACAATCTGGCCCTTTATTTTCAGCTGCTCTATTATGATCATGACATGCTAATTTCTAATTCCTTTAGCAAAAATAACACAGGAAGGCTTAAATATTAATGTTGCCAAATGTCAGAAACACCTCTGCAATATACTCTTGAGCAAATTCATGAAAACAGATTTCAGGAGCCATGGCCATGCTGATTATTGGAACCTGACATCCCCAATCAGTTAAAATTCTCCTTATCTTCATTGGGGTTTTGCCAAGCTAAGAACTGAATAAGGGCTGCTGGATTTAGCTCTGTGGTAGCTGATTTCGACATGGGTCTCCTGACAGCCATGGTCACAGCTTCTCACTTAGAAGGACGGTTGCAAAAGCACGGATGTCTTCTTGGGTTTGCCGGATGATAAACATCCAAGTAGGTCCACTATCTCCTCAAAAAAAAAGGTGAATAGAAGTCAACCAAATGCAAACTGATAGGTAAGAAGAAAAGTGCAGGTGGAGATGTACTAGAAGAAGGAAAAAAGCATGAGATTAGCCCCTCACCAATCCCAAGCACCACGCTCCCTGCCGCTGCTCACGTTCACAGGGAAATAAAGGACGTGCTGGAGTCAGCTAAGAGGAAAGGTGAAAACCTCCACGGCTGCAAGCCTGCCATGTGGGCCTGCCTTTGGCAGGGCCCTGGCACCTGCATCCCCCCCTGCCAGCGTCAGGGGGGGTCAAATCCTTCCTAATGAGACATTCATCAGTGTTCATCTGCCCGAGCCTCCAGCAGCAGGGTTTGTCGTGCTAAATGAGCTGCCTTTCCACGCCAGCTGCAGGTGGACACTCAGGTCTGTGGGAGGGGAGAGGGGGGAAACGATGTGCCTGAACCTGACACATTTCTGCAAGGAGTTACTCAACCGGCACAAGCTCCCCATCATGGTACAGGACTGGAGAAAAGATGGCAAAAAAGAAACAGCATCTTCTTCCTCAGGGAGCCGAGGCGGGTGGCACAGGCTGCCCCACCATGTGGGGTCTCCGTGGTCCTTGGCCTTCTTTGCTGCTCCGGTTTGGGTATCACTGCAGGAACACGCCACTCTCCTCCGCCTTCTGCAGTCTTCGGCAGGCCCTCTGGTTGGGCTCGCGGGATCCAGAGCTGTCAGGGAAGATGGAATAGAATAAAAATGAATAAATAACTTAATTATATTGAAAGTGCTGCTGTAGAGGTGGAAAACTCTGTGGAGTACAGCAGAGCTGGCTGCTTTGCACACGGTGGAGAGGGGCAATAAAACAGCGGCATCAGGGGAAGCACGCATGGGGTGAAAAAGCGGGATACTAGGAAAAACCTGGGGCAGCAGACTTCTGCTTCTGGACGCTGCTCTGAGTCTTGTGAGTCCCTCCTGCGAGCTGCCTTTCGCCGGGGGACTCGGCAGGGCAGGGATGACACAGGCAGGTGGCCATCGGCTGCACCGCTGCCTGTGTCCCTCAGCACCAGTGCCGGATCCAGCGTGTCCTCGTTTCGCTCTCGACGTTTCGTTTCGTAACGGCAGCGAGCTGCTGGCGGCAGAGCATGTCCGGAGGCCGGCTGGGGCGGCAGGAGCCCTCCGCCTTCGGCAGCGTGCCTGCGCAGGCACCCCGAGCCTGCCATCGTCCTCCAGAAATGCACAGCCTGTCACAACTCGTTGCTTAATGCTAAACTACCCGTTATAAATAAACATGGTCCTAATAATAGTTTGCCTGACCTGACTCACTGTAGGAAACAGCCTCAGAAATAAAAGAGGATGACTTTCAAATGCAAGAGTTATAATTTTACATAAATAAAAAATGAAAAGGGCAGCTCAGGACAGGCTAGGGGAAAATAGTATCGCAGGGAGTTGAAGTTGCAACCCCAGGGTGTTAATGGGCTTGCTCGGCTGCTAAATCTGATGCTGTCTCCCCCTGTAAGTTCGCTGGAGTTTGATGGGTGGATGTGAAGAAATATTACTTGAATTGTCAGATAACTGTTAGTCACTCAGATTAAAAACAAATTCCATTGACATTGTGTCATACCTTGGGAGCCCAAAACAGATATTGATGTTTTCATCTTGTTGCAGGGAGGAGGGAGACGGGAGTGGGTAAAGTAAGAAATCAAAATCGCCCAGATAGAGCAAGTCTTTCAGCTTTGTTTGAAAAATGACACCGCAGCACAGTGCACCTAGCTGAGGATGAGAGATAACGCAATCCAGCCTATCTCTCTCACTCTCAAATGAAGGGGAGACAAAGACAGCATTATCATAAAACCCCAAAACTTCTAATGCCTGTACAGAATTGTAAGCACAAGTGTGGGAACCAGATTCACCCAGTGGATGCCACAAGATCCACCCCTCAAAAGCCCCTGACACCAGTGGGATGTGCGGGGGGGTGAGCTCCCCATGTCTGGGGTGGGGGCACAAAGTGTTTTTGCTCACCTTTGGGGGATGAAGCACAGGGAGATGCAATGCCCCTGCACCGGCTTGTGGAGCAGGAGGAGCAGGAGGGAGTTGGACTTGCTCAGTCTGCAGGAGAGACAGCTTCGAGGTAACCTAACAGCCTGCCAGCATCTAGGAGGGGCCATCAAGGAGACAGAGCCAGGCTCTTCACAGCATCGCACGGAAAGAGGGTGAGAAACAATGGGCGTAAGTTGAAAAAAGAGAGGTTCAGACTGAATATAAGGAGAAGATTTGCCCATGAGGACAGCCAGGCAGTGGAGCTGGTTGCTCCAAGAGGCTGTCCTGTCTCCTTGCTTGGAGGTTTTCAAAGCAAAGCCCTGAGCAGCCTGGTCTGACCTCAGAGCTGGCCCTGCTTTGAGCAAGACCTCCTGTGGTCCCCTCCAACCTGAATTGTCCTATTATTCCTGTCATAAATTCACAAGATGTTTCTGCTCTGTTGGCTTCCATGGTGACTATGCTGATTTACATCCACTGAAGATCTGGTCTTAAGTTTGTAGGTAACTGTCCCAGAATCAAAAATAAAATGAGGTTGTGTTTTTCATGAATTATTAGGTGGTATGAAGAAGTCCTGAAAGGCCTCTTCATGGTGTATTTCTGTCAGTGATAAACCAATAAAATATCCTGTATACATCTTGAGGCAACAGAGAGATTTGAAGGGATTTTATCTTTGGTCAGTGTTATGCGTATGTACAGAGCTGACTATATCTTAGGCAAGCTATAAAGTTCTGGGAGAGGGGCTAACCTTTTTTGACATTGAATTTGGCACCCAAGAGTGTATGTACATGTGTGTGTGTGTTTGTGTGGTATATATTCATGTGTGGTGTACATACTTTGTAGATGTAGATATAGATAACATGCACATAAATGCGCTTTTTACACAACCTGAATTATATTACCATTATTGGCTTTGCAAAATCAAGCAGTCAAAAATTAGGTAATGTCTGGTCAATCTCAGCATGTCTCTCTTAAAAGTGGTATGACAAAGTTGTGTACCAAGAGTCATTGGGCTATACCAAATATGATACAGTGTCATAAACGTTCATGTACCTTTTCTGGTTTTTCCCCCATAGATCACAAGGTATCTGAGCAGACATCATTTGCTCAGTTAACCAGATCCTATTCTGAACCCTTATTTTCTTGTTTGGTGGGTAGCTCCTTTTCTTATTTAGTCAAATTTTTTCAAAATCTGTTTTGAAGTTTGGAACACTAATTTCTTTGTGATATTCTGCAATGATCTTCATATAGTATCTCTGGCACTAGTAAGTTAATATGCACAGTATCCTATTGAAGTGATCACAGACACAAGATATACTTCAAACACACAGAGAGGTTACAGTGGCAAGCAAATAATTTGGGTTGGGGGGGCTCAGTTTCTTTAGCACAGCCCCACAACTTTGGTGCCACCAGATGCTGCTAGTGCTCAGCATTCCTGTAGGTGAGACCTCAAAGTCCCAAGTCAGGGACTCAGTGACCACCCAGAGGGTACTTGTTTGACTTCTCTGGCTTTCAGCAAGCTCTCTGAGGAGGTAGGGACAGAATCCCTGTCCCAGGCAGTATGTGGCTGTCTCACGGACAGCCTTCTTCATCATGTACCCTCCAACAAAGGAGAGGGAGGTGACGTCCTGTACACCACTGAGTTGTGCCTGGAGTGGGTTAAATGTGTGCTGAATGGGAAAACGAACAGTGGCTGGTCACATCATTAAAAACTTTATTGCCACGCATACTTACAAAGAGTCCAAATTAAGTTTGTGCAGGGGACCTTAGTTCTGGTACTAACTTTTCGTTGCTTGACGCAGAACCTTACTAATATCCTTTCTGTACAGCATGTGTAGGTGTGTGCTTTTAATTTCCTAAGTTTATAAAAAAGTCAAAAGAAGAAGACTGAAATTCCATCCTGGGACATCATATTGATTACAACATGGTTCGCTGCCGCAGTTTGAACCGATACCCCACACGGACACTCATCATTTGAGATGGTAGAGAAAAAGATAGCAGGAGTGACCTGTCATCCAAACCAGGCCCTCGTTCACAGATTCACTATATCCTTGGGGAAAGACTGACTTGTTGCTATCCAGTTACCTGAAATCACACTTAACTCAAACCAGGTTAAGCTAAAAGGCTAATCCAGTCATTTATTCATAGCACCCAAAACAGGCAACACAGTTACAGAGGTATATAGGTGGATGAAATGAAATAGGAAGGTACGTGGCTGTATTGGGTAGAGTTCCCTCAGCCCCCAGACCCATCAAGTTCAGCTGTGGATCCAGGCATTGTGCGTGGCACCGTTGGGTGCATCTGCTGGGAGGACCCCAAGGGATCTCGCTCAGGGGGCAGAGATTCTTTGGGGGGAAACCACCACAGTGCAGCTCCAAGCGCCTACCTTCCCTGTCTTCACCTCAGATCACCTCTCCTTCACAATCAGCTCACCTCTCTTTCACAATCACGTTAGCTTTTGCGTTCAGGTTTCACTTTGAGCTCTTCCAGGGGTCCAGACAGGTTTCATCTGTCATCCTGAAGCTCACACTATTCCTTCCTTTACCAGGAGACATTCTGGCCACTCTCTTAAGTAATGTAACAGGGTTTTCCCTTCTTAGATATGGAAATGCCTCTCTGTTGGCTGAGAATCACCTCCTGCATTTGACTGGCTAGTGAACAACTCTGCTTCATCCAAGTCCCCCTCCCTGGCTGGCCACTTGGCATTTCTCTGGCCCTTATATCCTATACCGCTGTACCAGGAGCACACAACACAAACCTCCTAACCAGACAACTGCATGCAGCTCACTCCGGGCTCTTGCCTGAGATCAGACACAAGCAATAGTTAATCTTGTTGGGATACTGACAGGTTTCTCCATGTTAGGCTGGGATGACTATGGCATGACGCGGCATTTGATTCTCTCACTAGGCTCTGCCAGTGCTGGGGAAGGGTGACAAGAATACACAAAGTCTCTCAGTTGAGAAGAGAACAGCAAAGGCTTTTCCTGAGATGGAATTCAGGTGGCTGTCTCGTGCTATAAAGAAGCCAAGAGACAGCCAAAACCACAAAGGCTGGCAGGTGAGTCCAAAACAGAAAAATACAGTAGGACTGAAAAATAGAATAACTTGTTAAATAATTGAATAGTTCTATTAAATTAGGTAGAAAAAAAATGTTGTAACATTTATCTTTCATGTTACCGAAGACAGTAGTTCTCATTTTCTGTTAGGGCACAAGGCAAATATCAGTGGAAGCACTATAACATAGCACGTACAACTTCAGCTACGATGCAATGCCCAACAAATTCAGAACTGTTACGTGACTCAAGTGTGTGTACTTGAAATGCCTGCCTACGCCATGACAACTGCTTTTTCAGGCTAACTCTCTGCCTCCTTTTTGTCTTGGCTTCTTGTTGGAACTGGGCTGAAAATAAGGCAGGCAGCCCACCTGGCCAGATAGCTTTAACTAATTAACACAGCGAAGAGAGTAATTTTGCCGTGCTTTCTTCTCAGAGCAAATCTGCAGCATCCCCATAAAGGCTCTGCATTGCTGAAACTAATCAGACCTCAAGAAGTTTGGCATCCATTAGTCCCTTTGAAGTCTCACAGAGACCCAGGCAAATATCATGCAATAGATCTGGCAAGAGAAGTCAGTCATATACATCTGGTGCCTATCACATATCTCATCTTTTTTACAGGAACCAGCCTGAAACCTTCTACTCTGTAAAAGGGCGTGAGTATTCTGCCATCACACAGTATTAGGGGGATGTTTCTGTTTAAGCACAGAGTTGTCACGCTTAACTTGGGATGTCTAAAAGATGTAAGACAGAGCTAGTCACTCGAGGCTCTTTTTATAATGAGTGGCGAGACACTGGCACTCCCCCAGGGCAGCTGGCCTGACCTTGAGTTAGACCCCAACGTGAGGATGAGATGAAGTGCCCTCTGCAGGTGCCTGCCTCTGTCCTCTGACTATAAAGGGACTTTGGGTGACTAAGTCAAACTTAGATGTTTGACTTTCAGATGGCTGAGTTACAACAGATGTATCCTGCCTAGACAGGGTACGATTGGAGTGAAATAGATAAAATATGTGGGAAGCTTAATAAAGTTTAATGCATCTCCAAATTTGGAGATTAAAAAGCTGCAATGGCGTGTGTCTCCCTCCCCTGGTAGCAATTCATCTTGAGGTAGCGCAACTCTTTCTTTTCCACGTTTACGTGCCTTGTCATTCTATATTCAGGGAGGAACACATTGGGTTCCTTCCATAGTTAGAGGAATTTATGAAAAATAAGCGTATTTTTCCTTGTAGCTGAAGTAAAATGGGCTTTTGGAAACAAAATGCCTGACTGCTGGCAAATTCACCTTCTCTCCGGGAATTTCGAGGGTCGTGTTCTGTTTTAGATAGAGATGGCTTGGTCAATCAGGGAACAATGCAGTATATTCTTTATGTACCCTTGATATAAATATCAACTGTCGCATCATACATTCTAAATACTGACTGTAATGATAAGTAAATATTGCCTGAAAGGCTTAGGGGAGGCCTTGGGATATGATGAAATGTTCTAAGTAAAAAACTGAGGAAAAATACTAATAATCTCCAAATTACTATTATTTTTCTACCTCTGGCAATACGTTATCCAGCTGCAGCCGAAGAAAATAGTCATTTCTTTTTATTAAACTGCATGATTTTTAAATATGAGTGTTGTAAATCTTATTTGAAGAGTTCTCCAGAAGAACAATTCTGAGCTGCTCTGGGGCATTTTTAAACTATGCCGTTTTTAAGCCAGACAATAACATGGTTTTATAACAGGTCACATGAGCCTGGTGCAGCCGCGGGAGAAATGCAGGCACGCAGTAGATGTGCGGGCTCTGACCACGGGTATCTTTAGGCAGGAGCAAGGCTCAGCGTGTGGCAATGCGACAGAGAAAGGAGGGAGGCAGCGCAGGCATGGAGAGAGGTGAAATCGTGCCGCTCGCATCCCACCACCAGCACCCTCCCCACCTCCAAAAGCTGCCTCCTCCATGTCTGGCTGCACCTCCTGCCCTGCAAGGTCCTCTTCCCTGTTCAGGGATGACTGGCGCTTGCATCTCTTCCATGAATCCTTGGATGAGCTACATTAATATACACCGCCGTAGCATTAACAAAGTATGCACTTGGTGGTCCCTAGAAATAACAGTGGAGCCACAGGAAAGAAGAATTATAAGCGCTTCCAGCTTATTAAGCCTGGGCTTTAAATCCAGGCTTACAATCAAAGTTTGATGGAACAGAAGTTCTGTAACGACCAGCCGGAGAGGTAAGCATTCCCCGCAACTCAGAAATCATTAATTCAACCAAAAGTAAAGATATCACCATCTTCCTTCATTATCCCCTAATTTAATTGTCACAGATTAAAGCCTGGCAAATCTGGGCACAGATTCCTGTTGTCAGACTTCAAAGAGAGCTCCTGAAGTCTTCTGCCAGAAGCAATGATCATCGCTATGTCCTTTTCTCACGCAGCATCTGTATCTTCCCTAACGTTAATGAACATTATTTTTGCATGCTTCTGAGCAGAGTTTTTCCCATGCGAGGAGAAAAATGAACCCTTCTACATTTGTTATTCTCCTCTAACAAGGATTAAACCATGGTGTGGATACTAATGAGTGACTTGCAGTTGCCCACCTCTCACTTTAGTTCTGTCCTCAGAAATATTGAAGGTGAAATTTGTCAGCTGAAATCATAACACGTTCTATGGATTAAATGTTTCAGACCTGTTCTTATAACAAATAATCAAGCTGTCGAGGTTGCTTGCTATGCAGACTTGCAGACTCTTGGGTCACTGTTGCCAAGGAGTAATTTTCTTTAAAGTAGACTTGCTTGTCCATTTTATGAAAAAGGAAACCAGAAATAGTAGGTTTCAAGGAACTTGGTGCGAACGATACACATTCATTTCACATCAATTGAAGAGAATTAAGCTCCAGAGCTGAATTAAGGTAGAAAATACCTGGAAGAATTTCTGATGGAGAAATAACTGATGATAACCTTGCTTCTTGAAGTATGCCCATTTTTGTTCTCATAACTACAGAGCAGTGAAAAGCCAATTACTACTAGAGTATCTTTGCCAAGCAGAAGTCACAGAGATGATTTTCCTGTGTGCATATGCGTGTGCGAATCAGTGTCAGCGAAGTACAAGATAAATTACTATCTTGACTCTTTACTGCCCTGTTGATATTTCCCTCAGTGCTATAGCAAAGCTCATGCATCTTTATTCCTTTTCCTCCCACAACTTTATTTATGGGGTGGCACATTTACTACAGTGCAAAATGCTCAAGGCTGGCTGTAGGCAGATGCTACAAACTAAGAAATGTGGTGCATTAGACAAGACATTATACACCCCTTTCCAAATAACTGATTTCCAAACTAGCATTTGGCTAGTTGACAGACCGCGACATTCAACATGAATTAACCAAAAAGATCCATTGGATGCAGGAGACTTGTTTCTTGCCATTCTGCCCACTAAGTGGGGAGAACAGAATTATAACTAACAGAAATACAACAACAGGTGCCAGTTGTTCTCATTAGATTACTGTATTTTTGGGCTCCAAACACGAAGACAACCAAATCTCACTTCTTCAGCAATTAGCCAACAGAAGCTAGGAAAACTGTCCAGAAACTTTTTAAATTTTCCAGGAGGACATCTACAGCAGCAACAGTGAAACTGGAGGAAATCAGCCACCATACTCCCATCAGAACAGAGCTCACTAGGCTTCTTTAAAATCGCGCTTTCTGGGAAAAAGTGTTCCTCAGGAGGAAATCAGATCACGAGATCAGACAATCTGCTCTCTGGAGTCCTCCAGAGTAGGTTTGCCTTCGGAGCATGGTCAAAGGACAACAGGTCAGATACGGTGGAGGAGGCGTCCCTGGCAACTCTCTGGGAGGGACAGTTCTGGTATAAGGGCATGCCATTTCAGAGCTTGCTGAAAGCTGGAAAGACCTCTGATATAAAGTTTCAGGAGTGGCTTTTTTCTTGTTTCAAACCCTTTGGTCCATTTTGGAAGAAAGGACTTGTGATCAAACTGTAATTCAGGTTTCATTGCTCTCCCCAGAAGGGTTATCTACCTGCTGCTTTATGACTTCTTAACAACTCGTTTGCAAGGCACAGCATGCTGTTAAAGTTCAGCCGACCCATGACTTTGTCATAAACTTACAGAGGTGCTGCCAGGGAGACAGGGCTGTTGGGGCAGAAGAATTCGGGTAGAGCCCACCTGTAAAAGGGCAGACACCCTGGTTAATTGATCATTAACTTGAGCAGCCCAGTACCACAGACTGCTGCAGGGACTGGGAGCCTAACATGATGCAAAAAGAGCAGCAAATATAAACATGCACATTTCAAAAGGGATTTAAAGCACATATAGACAATGCAAATGTCTGCAGTGAAATGAGAAGTGTTTCTATGCAAGGAATAGAAACCCTCAAAGTTTACCACAGAAGATAAACATCCATGCCCTGGAATTAAAGAGAGTTTCCCTGGAATTAAAGAGAGTTTCCACTAGGTCTTTCCATAGTGGTCTATTTGGCTGCTTATACTTCTGAGGTTCAGTTTACCATCAGCATGATCCTCCATCGTTTTTACATATGAACAAGCAATAATGTACAGATTTCCTGTACAGACTACTCCCAACAGGCGTAGTCATTAAGCTCAGGATCCATCTTTAGTTCTCATTCTTCTCAGGTGTTCATGGTTCTGCAACAAAGAGATGAAAATAAATAACAAACTCATAATGATATTGCAAAGGTAAATTAAAAATGCTTACAGCTGGACAGAATATTTGGAAGTACTAAAAAAGCTGGATAATGGTAAGAAAAGAAACCAACAGCTCCTCCCCACGTCTCAGCTTCTAATGTCCACCTAACAATTTTTACCCTGACCTACATTTTCTGCAAGTAAATATAGACACTTGCATTTTATCACCAAAATAGACACATGCAGAGATGACAGGAAGTCTGGGTATGATTCAGTTAGATAAGGCAGTCAGTCAAAGCCATGGGAAACCAGATATTCACTAGAATTACTCATAAAACCGCTTGATAAGGTGGGAAGCACAAATAAGCTACCCCTGGTAACCCATGGCACCTGAACAGGATCTCTGCCCCCAGCTCAAAATTTTCACAATTAAAATACTTGTTTGTAAGAAAAAAAAAGTGTTTTTAAAATGAGGAGACTCCAGAGAGACGATTATTTCAGCAAATTCTGAAGGGAAAAGATGCAAGAAAAATTACAGATCCTTTTTTTAAAAAGCTTTCATGCTTCCCCACTGCAGTCTGTTGAGATTGTGTGAGACCAAGCAGCTGGTTACCTCAAACTCAGTATTTAGCCCTACGGAAGAGTGCATTGTAAGAGCTGCCTCATTCCTTGCCTGAGCGCAGTTTATTAGCTAAGACTATTTTCAAACACAGGTACGAGCATTGCCCTTAGGGCTGAGCTGTGCTACAAGGTTCTTGGAAAAAAAAAGTAAAAGGCTGGCACAGGATGGAGCCATTGCATGGGGTGCCTCAGGAAAGGAACTGTGGGTGCTCCAGGAGCTGTTTTCTCTCCATGGCTCCCTGGCTTTCCTCCCCAGCATTCTACTTCATAGTTAACTGGCCCCTTTACAGCTCAGACCAGCGGACGTATTTGTGGAGATCATGCCCCACCCACTGATACTGCGAAGCGCCTGACGACACTTGATATCTTAGTATAACAGGGGGCAAATGACCTAACCTAGTGCCATCACAGGGAATGATTAAGCCTTAAATATCAATGGAAACAGTAAGAAAACCATATGCTCCAGCGTTGCTTAGTTATGGATTTACTGGAAAGAGCAGAGGGCTCAGACCTTCATGATGCTGAAGGTCTGTTCTGAGAAGCTGAGAGCCCTTGGCTTCCCCCGCTTGACTGCTCCCAGCTCATCGGCAGAGTGATCAGTGTAGCACTTGGCTGAGCTCTGAGCCATGTTATGGGAACAGTTGCCAGGAAAAGTTTTCTGCTCCTGTGGCTATCATAAGGCTGAGTGTATTTTGCCAAGGGACAGAGAAGATTTATCTCCGGGCAATCAGAAATACTCATGTTGGACTATAGACTTCGCCCACTGGGATTTATACATGCAGCGAGTGCTGCTCATGCACCAGCGGTTGTGCCAATACACAGAGCAGAGGCTCCCCCAGGCTGGCCTGGGACTGCCACATCTGCTCTTGCAAACGCTCATGAGGAGGAGGCTGGCATGGAGCAAAGGACAGTCTCAGCAAAGACTTGGTGAGGACGGGGTGGAGGAGAAGAGGTGCATTTCGCTTGCTGTACTGCAAGTTCTTGTGAGCTGACAGCAGGTAACAGCACTGCTCATCCTGCGACGGCTGGCTGGGGCAGAACACGTATAGTGCAGCACTTCAGTGAAGTACTTGATGGCCGCTGCGCTCCGTCTTGTCGATGAGGGCGTTTGCAATTAGGATTCTAGCGACATGATTTCAGTCTCAGGAACTAACACAGCTCCTCCTTTAGTTAGTAATGCAATGTCCGTTGACTTCAGTGGCTGCAGTATTACACTCCCGATGATATAGCTATTACACCAAACATCTTTGACCAGAAAGTAGGCAGGTAACAACTTTCCTTTCTGGATAATCACTGCAGTTACTAAGGAGACGAAAACCATTTGAGTAAACTTTTCTCTCTGTATTAGTGTTTTTTTCCTTTTTCCTTTTTTTGCAAGCACAAGTGGAATCTCCAGGTCATGGTGATCGCTGAGGAAACAAACAACTTCCTTGAAAAGAGAAGGTGCGGATTTACAGAACAAGTGTGGTTTGGCTTGTGGGCTAGTGCAGTGCCTGCCAGACCTACACTGGATGAGGTTGAAAACCTGCCTTCAATGTCTTTTCCAGAGTCCTTTAGGCAATCTTTGTAAGCGGTTTTAGTTGTTATCTAGATCTGAGGCTCAACAAAGTCATGTGTCACAGCCCCAGGTGCTAGAGGGGGTGAGTCCTGCTCTCTGAGGACCAATTACCTCCTCTCTCCTACCCAGCACTGCCTACTGATTTGGGGGAGGCAGCAACTAGAAGGCTATGAGGTGAAGGTGACATCCAATGTTGGCTGCTAAAAGGTGGTGGAGAAGGAGGGAATTCATGCCATGGAAAGCTTTTGTTCTCGTTTTCTCAGGGCATGTCTTTGGAGCAACTTGCATTTGGAAGTTGAGTCAAGTGAGTTGACTCAGAGCAGCCCGTTGTGCAGAGCGAGAGCAGTCACGAGCACCGGAGAGCTAGCGTGGCCTTCTTTATCAAAAGAGTTCTTTCTGACCCAGAAAGAGGAGCAATTTCTGCTGCAGCATATCCCGATGAGCTCACCGTGCTTCCTTAAATCTGTTTTTCTGGGTAGAGTCCTGTGGGAAGAATATGCAAGTTCCACAGCCTCAGTTCTGCAGTTTTATTACAGCTAAGTCAAAACGCTGTGGTGCCAATTCTCTTCCATTTTTGCTAATTGTTAAAGGAAATATCTTAATTGTGTAGAAGAACGTGCAAGTGTAACATATGACTTACTATTGAGAACCCAATTTTTTTATGCACTGTAAAACTCCATCTGTCCCGTCATCTGGAGTTGGCTACTACTTCTCCTCTAACACACAAACGCAGATCAAGAATAATAAGTTTTAAACATCCAGTGTATTAACCAAAGCAGGGACTGATTTTATTTAACAGAAAGTATTGGAATAGCAGAGTCATCGCTGTTATTAATGAAGGTATTAATGAGGCTATTATGCAGGAGTTTCTGTTCCTAGCATCAGGTAACCTAATCCCCAAAGTTATGACACTGTGGCCCGTTCTTATAGGTTGCGCAAGGAGCTAGGTCCACAGGACTTTTTACTACCTTTGGAAAGAAAATGGCTTGTTTTTTTCCTATCCACTGCTGACAATGAAAGGGTGTTAGCACGTAAGACTGCTCTAGCATACATCGGCAGAAATTGTTTTCACCAGCTCAAGGTTTCTGACCTAATAAGCGCCGTGACTTTACGGCACTTGGAAAGCGTGCTTTGCTTGCCGGCAGGGCATTCCCGCTCTGCACAGCTCCTACCTCTGTGCTTCCTGGAGCATGGACCTGGCCCATATTCTGGTGCGTTAAAGACCGAGTTGCCTATCATTCTCAGTGACTTCTAACGTTACATTTTTAGCAACGTAAAGTCATTTATTACACACAGATTTTGATCAATCATTAAGGGTTAGAATGACTCAGATAAGCAAAGGAGCAAAGCGTATGCTGGATAATGTAGGCTTTCACCCAGAAAAACCATGTAACGTTGCTCATCTCTGTTCACAGTTAAGGCCTAGTGACAAGCACGTGCTTAAATGCTGCACTGAACAGCTGTATTCTTAGTCACACACGCTGTATGGATTAGGCCTTTCTTAAGGAAAGGGAAGCAAAACTCACCACTGAAAACTTGGCCTCTCCTGTTCTTTCCAGCAAACTTGTGGTGTGGTGATGAGTGTGAGGTAGAGTCAGTAGCATCTGCAGAAGACAAGCAGGATGGTAACAGTGGCCCTTGAAGAACTACGAAACATTTCACTTGTTAATTTTTTACATATGACGTAAATGTCTAGAATACAGCAATGGTGTTAAACAAAAAAGTTCATTCCTAGATCTGATCATCTCTCATAGAATTCACAGATTTTTTTTAAAGTATATGATCAATAACTTTCAAAAATAATTTAATTCGGAATTGGTTTAATGGATATTTTCCACTCATTTTATATGGAGCAGATTCAGCTCTATGGTAATGAAACCGGCCATAGAGATCTCTGAGAAGACCCATGGGGTAATAACAAGACTACGTACAACTATGCATTATAAAATATTACATTTTTAGAAGGACTCTAGGAGGGCAGAGTAAAATGTACTTTGATGGTCCAATAGCAAAAAATAACACCCCCCCCTTATTTTATTAGGACTGTCACAAAAATAGCCAAAATAGTGCCCCCTCAAGGGAATTCTGCTGGAAGAAGAGGACAGGCCCAGATTTTCTACCAAATCCTGGTGGTTACGAGGGCTCCGCTCCTTTCCTTTTTTTTCCTTTTCCGCTCCTTTGTACGGTTGGACTTGATGATCTTAAAGGTCTTTTCCAACCAAAAGTTTCTGTGATTCTGTGATTTCCCCAGCTCCCCCCAGCCTGAGAAGTTTGAGCATGAGTCTCCCACCAGAGGCAGCCCAAGACTTTCTGTTGAGGCAGGAAAACCCACGTAGGTTAAGAATTCTGCTGCCTTAAGCATTGAACACCTTTATGCTGCAAAGAAAACAAGCGTGAGTCTTGGATCCAGTCCCTGAACTGTTCCCAGGGCGTGGAAGACACGAACGGGGCTACTTTAGGACAGGCATAAAGGAGGAGGCAGAGGAGATCTCTTGTCTCTGGATCCTCCCAATGCCACCTTCCTCTCACAGGACAGCTCTGGGCATGCATGGCAGCAGTGCTGGGGGGCTACAAGGGGTAAAAATTATGGATGTAGGTGATCCAGTCAGCTATGTGTGTCCCTATATGATGAAACTATATGCAGAACAACAAGCTATCAGGACGGAAGTGATGTAGGTGGTATAAATATTTTTTCCTTGAAGACCAAATATAAAAGATAAAGATTCCAAATCTGGCAAGGAGAAATGCACCCATTCTCCCCCAAATGAAGTGAGGATGCGTTGTGCGCAAGGGGTATGAATTCCCAGGCAGATCCAGAAAGAAAAAAGTGTGAGGTCCCAGCTGGTAGCATCAGGTAATTCACTTCAGTGCAGTTGTGCTGCTGCTTGAGACAGTTTCTGCACCACTGGGAACCTCCACCTGTGTGTGTTTGTGGTGTGGACCAACTGGTCAACTGGTGACCAGATATCCTGATTGCAGTAGGGGTGCCCCCCCCCTCATTTTGTACCAGTTTGTACCAAAAGATGTAGGAAGGACCTTCTAAGGAAGGAGAAGAGGAAAGAACCATCAACTTCCATTAGGATCCAAACACAGCAGCATCTGGCCCATCCACCAACTCCTCACCCTGCTGAGCTGTAGGGCTTCCCGGGACAATCCTAGCCACCTGCCTGAATTTAAAAATATAAGAATTGAACTGTCTCAGGTTTAATGGCAATGATATTATTGCCACACAACGATATAGTGAGGATTTGCAGGGATGAAAGGAAGGCCACGGGAACTCAGGAAGACTGTATAAATAATGCTGCGGGCGCAATGAAACCATGAATGCAGGCGGTTCCTGCCGCACCATTGGCCAAGTCACTCACGGCTGCCCCCAGATTAAGAGCAGCTGGGATCTGTAATCCAGTGTAACTCTCACAGTCTCTCCTTGCCGGGGTCAGCTGAGGACTGCAGCTGCTGGGGAATCACAGGAGGGATCACCAGGCTAATTCCTCCTTCCTCCTCTCCTTGTTTGCTCTGGCTGGTGGTGCGCAGAGCAGGGGCAGGTCTGCATTCCTGCGTGCTTCCAGCTCTGCTCAGTGGTGCGTGTTTGGGGAAATTAACCCAGGAATCGGAATCGCGGAGGGAATGCAACTAAGATCTGAACTGCTCCAGAAGTCCTTGCCCAGGTGTGAGGACGGTGACCCGCCACAATCCCTTCCTTCTCCTGCTGTGAGCTTAGCAAGAGCAGGCTGTTCCCTCAGCTGAACTGACACCGTTCTGTCAGATTTGGGGCTGTTTGATCATGCACACTAGTGTCCTTAGGGTGTGCCTAAAGACTGCTCTTTATTTGTGACTCAGAGGAAAAAGTATGCATTTGAGGGACTATAATGTTCTTGGTATTAAATCTGGGTTATTTTTGATGGAGTGAAAAGCTTGCTATAAACTTGAGCAGAAACTGGATTTGACCAGTTGGTTCACACTACAAACACACACACGTGGAGGTTCCCAAATGCGACAGCATCCCTACAGAGGGCAATATAAACAGCAAAGAAGCATTCACAGTGGATGGAAAAACCCAAAATGCAGCTTCCTAATTTTAAGGTAAGCTCAGTGCTAGCCCTAACATAAGAGTGGGTCATAGGAGGTTGGGTTTTTTCCCTTATCGAGAATAACAGGAGCACTGTAGTGCCAAATCCCATCTTTCCCCCTAGAGGAACCAAGCAGCCCTTATAGGACTACCCTAATGGAGAGCGCAAGTTTGCAGTTCAAAATCTGCCTCAACTCATGTGATATGCTTTTACGTTTTCTTCTTTCTGCCAATACCGCTGTGCTGCACTGCGCAGAATGAAAGAGGTAATTTAATATGGCGTTAAACCGTGTGCTGCCTGCGGAGCCTGTAGGGATGGTTTCATAGGGGTCCTTCTGTGGCGGTGAGCCAAAATTAAGGCAAAATGTTATGCTGCAGCACGGATCCTGCCTGGTATCCTGCCTGCAGCTGCCTCTCACAGGGTGAATCTGCTGGAATTGCACAGGTGAGGGGGATGGAGCTTTCTCTGATGTGCCGGAATAAATTTTCGAGTGTTATTTTCTCGGTCTGCCCTTTCTCCCTTCCAAAAGGAATCAGCAAGCACCAGGGCTGCAGCTTACTGCAACTGTGCTCAGCTGTCAGGATCAGTTTTCCTGCGGGCTCAGGATCGCAGGCAGCACTTTCCTTTTGAGAAAAATAGAGGTGCTTTGATTTTAGAGAGGCCTTGGCACTGGCTGCCCAGCTCGACCCTTTGCGGAGAGATGATCCTGCTCTGGCTGGAAAGAGGAAAAGCACAAATGCTTCATCAGTTTTGGGCCTGCTATGTACATTCCAATTTTGGTCATGTCCCCCCCCACCCCGCGGCTGTCCCAGGTCTCATCTCGGGTGGGTCTTTTTTTGCAAAAGGAAAAAGCATCAGGAATGACTGTTAAAACAAGGCAGAGTTTTGCCTGCAGGAAGATGAGTGATGTTGCTGCAACCCACAGTCTGAATGCTATGTGAAATGCCAGTTAAAATAGAATTGTTTGCATAAAATAAAGCACAAAGTTTTCCTAAAGTCTGATGTTATTTACAAATAAATATTCCCTGAACGATAAACCCTGGGTGCATATAATTTGTAAAATGACAAAAAGTCAAATGATCACACAAGCTTATTTTTTACAGTGGATTTTTGGCTTGCTCACTGTCCTGACTATTAAATAGCACCTCTGTGTTTCTGAATGTTATCAACAACTACTGTTTCCTTGACAAAACCATAAAAGAGAAATAAATCTCATAAAGAGATTGCTAGGCAGCTGTTCGCCAATGGCTAAATGCTTGCAAGAGTTATGCAGTATTATCTCTGTGTTCATGCAGCTCAGGACTTGACTAGGAATGAGAGGATCTGAGCTCAGCTTCTCCAGACCACCTGGCTACCAGCATCGGATCCCTTTCTAAATGAGTTATAAAAGTCAAATCCTTCTGCATCAGTGCAGAAAAAGGACCCTTACCTGTTAATATACAAGTGCTTTTCTATATAATAAATGAATACATTTTATTTGGTAGAAAACTCTGTATGCCTATCATGGAAAGCTGCTACGCAGTTTCTGCTGTCGCGAAGCAGATATTTCCTCCTACTATCCAGCAAATACATAGAAACAAGTATAATAGGGCATCTGGGGTTTTTGGTAGCACTCAAGAAAAATGCCAGCAGAACTTTGGCTATGCCCGTGGTCCAGCAGCCGGCTGAACTGGGCAGCATCGCAGGTGTAAACGTGCCTGTGCTGCCTGACTGCGGTGTCACACAAATGCAGGGACACGGCAGGGTGCTCAGCCCACCTCCGACAGCCACCAGCCAAGGTAGCCCTGCTGACACCAGGGATGCTAACAGCAGATCAACCTCACCGTGCGATGCAGAGCAGAACCATGCCTGAAGGGGACGGCTAATCTTTGGGTACGCTGGGCAGCCCCGCCGGCCACAGCTGCAGTCCCACGGTCACCTTGCTCAGCGTCACTGCTGACTCGTGTGAAATGGATGTGTTTGTCAAACCGCAGCTGGAGATATTACAGGACAGGCGATCACCTGGGGCTCAGCTTCTCCATCACTCCACACTGACCCAAGCCTGTGCCGCTGCCGGTGGGGCCGTGCATCCCTGCCCCATCCCTTGCATCAGCAACAGTGCTTAGGAAGCCAGCTTAGGAAGCACACCCCACTCACCATGAAGCCCCCTGTCACCAGTGAGGGGTCCCAGGGAGAGCACGTGGTCAGCGAAAGCCGGACAGTTGCAGCACATTTGTGTGTGATTGTGAAATTGCCCTTGCTAAATGAGAGTGGCAGCTCTCGTTGTAAATCCAGTGATGGCTGTGAGAGGCCTGGATCTACAACGGTAGATGGGGATGGTCTGCCCAGGGATGGTGTGAATCCCCATCTTCAGCGAATTTAAAGAGCAAACCATACACACCTCTATTAAGAAGAATTAGGGTGCAGCTGACCCTGTCTTGGGACTAGAAGTGAGACTGGATGTCTCTCCCAGCCATGCCTCTATGCTGGGGTCCACCAAAATGTTCATCCAGACAGGCAATAAAAATCACTGTACAAATAACTGGTGTGTTACTGTTCCCTTAAAAGCAGAGCTGTAAGAGAAGACTTAAACAAAGCAGATTTGGGTTAATCAAGTGAAGCTATGCCAGTCTCATGCTTGACATATGCATGCACTCAAGCATGACTCACCCTTCAAACAATGATTCATCATTAGTTTTCTTGTGGGTTTGTAGGTCTTTTGTCCATCCTTGTTACAGTCTCTTGCCATCATCTCACAAGTGCAGTCATGATTAAAACAACATTAAAGTTAGACTTTTAATTGGGGCCTGCTCTGTGGCACGCGTGGTGAAGGGCAGAGAGGTCGCATGCCTTTTGTTCCTATGAGAAATGGGGAAGCGGGCTGTAGGTGGTGATTTTGAATGGGGGAAGGAGGGAAGGAAAGAGGCTGAGGCGACCGTAAAAGTGTTGATTCTGGAAGGACAATGTTGCCAAGCAATGTAATCATACATTCGGTTACCGAATAAAGAGCTGCAGCAGTTTGGTGAGCTTGAGAGGAGTGATTAAAAGCCACACGACCTGCATGAAGGTATTCTACATTTTGCACTGTATTTTCTTTGCATTAGCGTGAGTTTGAAGAGCTGAGTCGTGCAGCTGACCTCCAGACCCATGGCCCAGCACAGCGCTCAGCAGGGAGGACCCAGGCTGTTTTCCCAGGACGTTTTCTGTGGGCCAGGGCAGGATGCTGCACGGACCATGGCCTTGACTTCTCCTTTGGGGGTTGACAACTCTCTCCCCCCCAGGAGCAAAGGCTCCGCAGTCTCTGCTCACCAGGACCATCACTATCACATGTCATTGCCCATCTCTTGTAAATGCGCTGGGAACAAACAGCTCTTCCAGACCACCTTATCACTTAAAAAAGAAACTACCCTCTGCCAAACTGTTCCATAGTCCTCCACATGCCATTCAGCAGTAGTAAACAGAATAGACTGCTACATCTCCTAATAGTGGAGATATTGAATAAAACAATTTTCTTTTTAGACAGACCCTGCAGCCCAGTGTTTTAACCATTTGTCTTTTGGGAAGGGAAATTTGGCCAGAAGAGTGAGGATCTCCACATGAAAAGAAAGAAAATAAAACTCTCTTCTTATTTCAAGCACCCAGGTCTGTTTGTATAAGCAGAGGGTAGGAGTTTACAGTGGATTACAGGTCATCATTCGTAATGGCATTTGCTCTTAAACGGTTACCAGCTTTATTATCTGTACCCATTAAAAGCGGATTTGAAGGAAAGGATATTAACAGCAATGCCAGACTGTACATATGTTTTGTTTCATACTGTACAGTTCTAAAGAGAGAAATGAGCTCAGTAATAAGTTTTTTTTAATCGAACTTCTGCATTGAATACTATTTTAAAACTATGTTACATGCCCTGTTTCCTTTTGTTCCACCTGCTTCCTTTTTCCACTTCATTTTCTTTTGCTCTTCATTATAGTTTATGCCTCTGCTTTTGTGTGTCAAGCTTGTAATGTATTTCTTTAACGTGTTTCTTCAGATTCCAGTACTTTCCCCCCTTCAGAAGCCGCCTGCTCTCATCTTTCTTTCTCTGCAAGGAAGTCTCCTCTTTCTGATTGAGGCTTTCTTTAGCTCCTTGTTCCCCGTTTCTTTCCTATTTAATACATTGCTAAGACTTCCTTTTTCTTCCCTTTGTTATATGTCTCTCTTTAGGTACTGCTCCTCTTCTCTTTCCCGTCTATGTTCGCTCCCTCATTTACCTGCCCTTTCAAATGCTCAGGGCTTCTCCCCTTTGTTCTCTGCTTTCCATCCCTTCCACTCTTCACCTCTCCTTGTTCTCTCCTCACCACAGTCTCTCCTTTCCCTCTTCTCACCCTGTGTGCATTGCACACACTTTTCTGCCTGTTTTTCTACTCCACCCCCTCTCAAGGAGATGATCAAAGCCAGCGCACTTGTTTTCTGACTCCCTGGGGATTGTTGGGGAATTGATCTCTGTTTCCAAAAGACCCAAAAAAAGGAATATCAGGAGAGCTGGTGGGTTCTTCTTTGTATTGCCAGGGACCCCGGGGGAGGATAAAAACTTGTGACTTGCTGAGAAAGTTTCTTCTCTAGGTCTGTAATCTGTAAGTGTGAGCGAGACCAAAGGCTTCTTTGGGATCACCCCGGAGCCTGAGCAACCATCCCTCTTCACCAGCCGGATGGGAATCTTGCCCTGGCCATCTCCTCCATGATTCCCAGCTGCAGGGGCCAGGTGGTGAGACATGGCAGGGGCCACATGTCCATCACTTGCTCTGTGACTCTCAGTGCAAGGGATGTCCTCCCTTCCCCTCGACCCGCACACTCACCATCCTCTCGGAGAGGCTGGCTCCAAATGGCCTCTTCCAAGAATGGAGAAACTTCCAACCCGGCAAGCCTAGATCCTGGCTTTAGGGTAGAGATACGGAGGAGGAGACCTCAGATTGACTTGTGTTTCTGTAACTGAGATTTCAAAATAAAACTGGCAGGTGTCAGATGGCAAGGTCCCGGGGAGCAGATATGGGCTCCTGCTGTTCATGTTGTGCAGCACCACAAACACACAGGACATAAACAAGTTTCAGAAGTGTTTCTGTAACAATAGTAAGTAGTAATAAACAGAAAAGTAATTATTTATCGCTGCCATGCTGCTAAAGAAATTAATCTTTAGCATATCATGCTGAAAGTGCCAGAAGGGATTGAAGAGCAGGAGGGGTAGAAGATGAAATGAGGCAGTGGAGAAGACAGACAGCAGAGGAGGTCTGAGGCACAGGACATTGGCAGAAGGGTCTCATCGTACCCCACGCTCCCTGCAAACTGCTGCCTAGGAGAGCACTCCCGTTTAGCCAACGCATATAAGTAAAGGCTGAGCAATTACCGCAGGACCAAGCCAAGTGTGCCATGAAATTTAATTAAGGTCAACAGGCTCTGGTGTCTGGTGGAGCCTGAAGAGAGCCCTTTCACTGCCTGTGCAAACCAGCCTGTCATTATCGGTGTCCCGGTGCAAACAGCCCATTAAAAGTCGCTGGAAATGCTCCTGTCCCCTCGGTGGCTTTCTGTCAGGCCTAGTGTGAATATTACAAATTAAGAAGAAACATGCAACAAGATTCCCTGCAGACTCTTAATTAGCCTTCGCGCAGTAGCATTTCTCATCTGCAGATCCGCTAGTTGTGGCAGAAGTGCCATGAGGGGGGATGCCGAAAACGGCCTTTCTCAGGGCTGGCGTAGCAGCACGGCTCGCGGCGGGTGGGGGACCCCGAGTGCCATGCTCTCGGTGTGCCGGAGACCACGACACCACTGCGTGTTCTATGGCAACGCAGCAAGGTGCCAAAAGCACGACAGTCAGTGACAAGGCATCATCCCTACCTCCAAAATAGCTCTGTCGCTGCCACCTGGGAGCAGATCCCATGGCAGGCTTGGTGGGAGCAGGAGCAGTGTGGAGGACCGGGCTGCCCCGCTCCTGCAACATCCTTTCTTCACAGGGAGAGCTGCAGTCGCTGCTCCCCGAGCCATCGGTGCTGCCCGTGGAGGGGCAGGATTTGCTCCCTTGGCTCCCCCTTTCCTGTACCCACTGCCCACTTCCAGACCAGGTATGGTGGGCAGCCTGGAGCCGGTCCAGCTCAGCACCCAGTACCACGGAGGCGAGCAAACAGCGAGACAGGTCAGACAGCTGAAGGAGAAAAGCCAGGTTCTTCAGAGTCTTTTTAACTTATAGGATCAATATTTGTGTAATATTCATGTCGTAGGATTAAATATTTGTTATAGGATTAAATATTTCTGTGCTGCTCTAGTGACTTCACTAGCCTCCAGTGCCTGGGGCTGCCAGGTAATGAGCTGGAGTCACATACCAAACTGAATTATTATTACTAACACGTTTAGATGCAGCCTCATACCTGATGAATGACACCTGCTGTGAAAAATGAGTGATGCTATTTTTGGAAGGTATTTATCTGGTGTTTGGAGGGTAGCTTTAGATGTATGCAATTCAAACGCACTTCTTAGGTAGGATAACGATCCTTACATTATCATATTCAATGAAAGGGTGTCTACAAGTACGTGTTCTGTATGTGCTGTACGTGTGCAAAATGTGTATCCTAGATACCTAATGGCAATGGCAGATCCAAGCTGTAAATAAACTGGTAAGTCAAATGTGTATTACTGGGCCCAGATCGCTACAGGTAGGAGCTTAATCTGGAAAGGAGTGCAAGATTGGATCAACCATAGTAAAGACAAACATTATTATTTCCTTTTTGGAGATTAAAGCAGTATTACAGATTTAAAATTGGATGACATTTTGCACACCATTTGGAAAATCACGTTACAGATTTGCCAAGGCACTTTCAGCTTAAACTGCCTTATGGAAAAGTTCTTGATATTTCTTTTGAAAACTGCAGGTACTTTCCCTCTCTCCCTCCCCCTTATTCTACTGCACTTGCTCCTTGTAATCATGCTCCACAAGAAACACAAAATAAACTGATAAAATATTTACAGACAATATTTACACCAGCAGGGGGTTTTAAGTGGTATTTTTTCACTTTTCCTGACTTGCAGGTGAAAGTGGGAATTATTAGGGGGCACAAGTGTGTTTGTACAGTTGTCTTGCTTGATCCCTATTGATACAGATGTTACCTGAACAATATTTAGAGTGGGCTTGAAGTAGGATGACAAATGTGTCTTTTGTGACTTCTTTTCTCTTGAGATACCACCTTGTTCCCAGTAGCGTCACTTACACATTCAAAACAAACCAACGAAAACCCCTTCCTCTCTTTCTCTCAAGGAAAAAAACCCCCCAAATTTCCAAACATCCAAGCTTGGGTTGTCCCAAGGTTTTGTGACAGGCACATGCATTGCTGTCACTGGAAATGCCAACAGTGCTGCCATCAGCAGTGTTCTGCTCAAGGATGGATCCAGGAAGCAAATCAGTCCTGCAGTATTGAATAGGCACTATCGGGACCACAGGCTGGCAGGTCTATGAATTAAAGATAGAGCAAAACCAAAGACTGGCCTGATTCCTAAACCTCCCTTGCATTTACTGTTCATAGAATCATAGGATCATTTGGTTGGAAAAGACCTTTAAGATCATCGAGTCCAACCATACCTGTCCACTACTAAACCATGTCCCTAAGCACCTCATCTACCCGTCTTTTAAATACCTCCAGGGATGGTGACTCAACCACTTCTCTGGGCAGCCTGTTCCAATACTTGACAACCCTTTCTGTGAAGAAGTTTTTCCTGATATCTAATCTAAACCTTCCCTGGTGCAACTTGAGGCCATTGCCTCTCATCCTATCACTTGCTACTTGGGAGAAGAGACCGACACCCACCTCGCTACAACCTCCTTTCAGGTAGTTGTAGAGGGCGATGAAGTCTCCCCTCAGCCTCCTCTTCTCCAGACTAAACAACCCCAGGTCCCTCAGCCGTTCCTCATAAGACTTGTGCTCCAGACCCTTCACCAGTTTCGTTGCCCTTCTCTGGACACGCTCCAGCAACTCCATATCCTTCTTGTACTGAGGGGCCCAAAACTGAACACAGTACTCGAGGTGCGGCCTCACCAGTGCCGAGTACAGGGGAAGGATGACTTCCCTGGTCCTGTTGGCCACACTATTTCTGATACAAGCCAGGATGCCGTTGGCCTTCTTCGCCACCTGGGCACACTGCTGGCTCATGTTCAGTTGGCTGTCAACCATATTCAGTCGGCTGTCTTTGTCCTGGTGTGTCTCAAAAGAGGGGTATTTCCCGGGCAGGTACCTGGGTCCTAGGCAGTCTCCTAGTTGCAGCCAGAGCCATGACAAACCAGGTCTGGGTAAAGTGCTTGGGCAGCTCTGTCCCTCTGTCACCAGACACACTAGAGGGCCCGACACCGAGGACAGGAGGGGGGGACCCGTGCCTCAGCTCGGTGCTGTACAAGAGCGACTCCCTGGCTTTCCAACAGGAGCTGCCTGTTGGCTGCAGTCCCGAGAGCAGGCAGAGTCCCTTTGCCTGTAATGTGCCGTACAGGTGCATGCTTAAATCATCTGCCCAAGCCCAAAGTGCTTGCATCCTAATCAGAGCCCATGCTTCTATGCCTTAAACCATGGGTTGATTCCCAGTATTTTACTTGGTAGCCTACTTCCATATGAGTGACAGTTGTTCAGGGGATGACATTCATCAATGTGCTTTTGAGATGCACATGGTACTCTTGCAAATGCGGTTTCATTTTTTCCCTCCAAAAGACAGCTTAGGATCTTATTCCCAGGTTTTTTTAATCAGCATAGCTCAAGACAGTAATTTTCTTCTTCTTAATTAGCACATTGCTTATCAGCAAAATAAAAATTATTTTACCCAATTTTATTTCACAATTTCTTCTTCTTAGCTTCCAAACTAAATACCTTGCTTCACAAAACTCTTTTTTTACAATACCATAATGGTGCATTACGGGATCTCAGATTTCTCTAAACAGCCTTAGGTGCTGAACACATATATTCTTTAAATAGTGTAACTTTACTCCTCACAGTGGGAAGCAGGCATCATTCATAAAGTTCCTATTTCCTCAGGAGATCAGCACTGACTAATGCTCTGCACAATTAAGCATTTTAATTGTATATAGGAGATGTTGAACCAGGAGCTTTTTCCAGACCGGGTCATGCTTTGAAAAACAGTAAGAAAGACAGGTGCTTCAGTAAGATAATTTCTTTAAAATGGTTCATTTCCCCAACCCACCTAAAATTTATCATATAATATACCATGTCCCAAAAGAAAGGGTTCAGTGAAAAGCTGTGATTCAGTGATAGATTGAACACATGCACAGAGCCAGGAGTCGTGTGGGAAAAACAGGGCTTTTACACCAGCACCCAGAATTTGAGATCCCATGTTTTTCTTCAGAGATTATGAAGAATCTGTGTTCTACAGGAAATTGAGTCATCTGTAATTTATGCTGTGTTTATTGGTACTAGTTTCTCATGCTCATCTATCAGTTTCCAATCTTCCTCTCAGTAATCTGCATTCAATTTTTCAGTCCATATTCCTGTTGACTGTTGAAATCATCTCTTCTAAGTATGCTCAGTAGATCTATTAAATACATTAAAAGTGTTTACTGTAAAATTCACCTGAAATTCCTCTAGTTAATTTCCCCAGGTTGCGTTAAGTAATGTGTGAACAATAAAAGAAGAACAGAAATAGTGTGTCTTATCCTTATTTTATCACTGAATAGCACATTTACCTACCAAAATGACCTAAAATAAGTAGACCTTCCTCAGAATACAAACCAAGACATGTACACTCTCTATCTAGAATTGCAAGTTAATGATGATTAGGGTTGTGCATTTTATTACAGCTGTATTAAAACTTGCTGTTATGCATGATAACCTGTGATGACCGAAACTTGTTAAGGCTTTAAGTTAAAGTGAATTATATACAAGCTTTATCTAAACTAGTTGTTTGCAATACCCATTTACAAATATTTCTCATTTCCTCATTCCTTGGAAAAGAAACCTGAAGATACCACTTGTAATGCATTCAGCTTGAGGGGATTTTGTGAATGGGTAAGGATTTCATACCTTGGCTCTCATGTGAGAACTAAAACAAATGGAGAAAGTGACTCTAGTCATCCTCCATCCTGTTGTTTCACAGGAACCAACAAATCATGTACTAAAAATGTCTGACCAAATCAAAGGACTTTGTTGGGGGAAAATCCCATATTAAATCTCTGAAGGTAATTTTTTTTTCCCTAGATATTTTATATTCATTAGGAACGTCTTTCTACAGTGAGCTCTTGCTCAGGTTCCTGGAACTGATTCTCATACAAACTAATGTCCCTTCAAACATTTGCCACTACTATAAACAACATTTGTTCTGGCAGAGCCAGACTACAATAGACATCTATAAAATCTGAAAAGTGATGGAGAAGGTGAGTGGGCAATGACAGTTTGCTATTTGTCTGGATGCTAAAACAAGGGGGCACCTCTGAGAAACACGTCTGAAGAAAAACAAGGGAATGCCGATTTCACACAGAGCATATTTAAATTGTGGAGCTTACTGCCACAGCAGTAGGTCCTGAGTTTCTCATCCTGAAGAAATGCATGTCGAGGGGGTCCAAGGTATGAACAGATTCCAAAAGGGCTTGAATGACTTTGTGGAGGAGAGACCCCATAGGGGCACTACACAAAGTTGCCTGGATGCATTCTCCAGCGTACAAAGTGCCCAAACAGTTGTTGATTGCTGAAGTTGTGATGGCACAGAAGGGGAAGGATCACTCTTTTTTGGATGTCTCCTGACTGTCTGTACTGAAAACCAGGTGTGAGTGGACCTTGACTCTGGTCTAATTCAGCCTCTATTGTAAGTGTTGGTGGCAATCAACCTTGCTATTTAAAGATGACTATTTCAGGATCATATTCTTTGGATGGTGCATTCAGGTATTCTTTCAGACGTTTAATTTTAGTTCTCAGGAATTTGAATGTTCAAATACATTTCATCTATATAAAGCATATTCTGAAGCAATTTATTCTGTTTTGAGACCTGTCACTTCAATGTTCAGTCTTGACAATATGAGAAGTTCTGCACTGAAGTAATGTGCACAGAACAGAAGGCCACACACCTGCCCAGATGAGTCTGACTTACTAAGCCTTATAGAGGGGGATTTAGCTGCTGATATGGATGCCTAAATTTAGGCGAATGCAATATAGATACCTGTATGTGAGCTGGGTGTCTAAGCTTCCGTTAGAGTCAATGGAAATTTAGTCAACAGGGAATGCAGTTGAGAGAAAGAATTCATAGTGCTATAAGGTAAACTCCAAAATTTGCTTAGGTGAACTACCCCTGGCTCCACTGACTGTAGTCTTTAGATCTCCAGTGACTACTGCAGAAGCTTAGTCACCCAGCTGACATGTAGACATCTAAATTTGGATGAGTTGAATGGGGAGCTGGACTCATTCATCATTTCAGTTAAACCCTATAGAGCTATAAATAATTAATCTATGCTGGATGGATTTGGTATGTTCGGGAGTCTCAGATCTCCCCCACACTGGCTCTTCCTTCCGTGAAAGGAATGACTGCTTTGGGAGAGCTCGGTGCTTTAAGATGTATACAGTTCATTGGATTTCCTTCATAACATCAGCTAGGACCTTACGTTAAACTAGCCCTGCCTGGTACAGAGAGGGACTGTACCTTGGCATCTGGAAGCCTGACTACTAGTCGACAACCAAGTGAGTTCCTGAGGTTGCATGCAAGTCATTTCTTCTGACTTTTTAGAAGATTTTTTAAATAGTGGATACTGCCTCTCTGAAAGGAGATACACTATGGCTATGTCTACATAGACAGCTTGCAATTTCCAAATGGACTGGAGTTATTGTCTGAAAGTCTCTAAAATTGCTTAAAACTTGAATTCTGGCATTGACATCTGAGGGGACATGGGTACAGCAGACAGGACTAGAGTGCTAGTTTGTGGAACCATTTGAATGGACAATGTGGTCAGGACCCAAGGCTTGGACTGCAGCGCTTCCTCGCTGTGCTGTGTTCATAGGATGCTTAGCCTTTGAAGCCAAGCTTGTGTAAACAAACTAATCCACCTTGATAAGGCGCATCATCACATACATGAGAACTGAAAACAAACTTGAGTACATCCACAAGGACGTAGCCTAGCTGATTTTGATTATTAAACCAAAAAATAAACACAAAGCAGTACCAGCAGGTGTTGCTCCCTGAGTACTATTAAAGGAGCAGTTTAGCAAATTGTGCTCTGCCCCATCACACGGCGGGGGTTTCTGAACACCCCGTCCTTCTTTAGCAGCCAACGAGAGATGGGCTTTATGTAATTCAGCTGTCCTACATTTATCTCTACCTGGCAACGACTTTGTCATGCTGGCTGCGTGCTGCACGTTCTGTACCTCATCCCCAGCATCGTGCTCTCCGCATTTAGAGCTGAGAACATAACGATGTCAGATCTTCTGCTCAAGATCTGGCTGAAGGGAGCTAATGTAGTCTCATCCCGTTCCCCTAATCCACACAGAATCATCTCACCTTTTGACCCAGGCTCTGTGTCCTCATCTTTAAGTCCCAGCACAATTTATCTTTCTTTTCCCATCTCTTGACAATTCGTTGTTAATGCTGATTTGACAAGCAGGAAGAGGTGCGGGGAAAATCTGAGACGTGGGGAGGTGAAGTGACTTGCCAGAGGCAATAAGGCATCTCACTGAACTTCAGATTTATGCTCAAGTCTCAGCAAAGTGCTCACATCACTAAGTCACACTGAATCCCTTGCAAGTCTTGGTCCATACCTCCCACCAGCCCTCTGTGCATCTCATCCCAGCTTCTTGTCCTGTCCTTCTCTCAATGCCCCATGTGTCTGCCAATGACCTCTTCACCCTCATCACTTCACGCCTTGCCAATATATTGTCAATACCCTTCTCCCTCCCTGCCTTTCCGAAAGCTTCCTTCTCTACCAACAGCATCCTGGCTTGTATCAGAAATAGCATGGTCAGCAGGACCAGGGCAGTGATCGTCCCCCTGTACTCAGCACTGGTGAGGCCGCACCTCGAGTACTGTGTTCAGTTTTGGGCCCCTCATTACAAGAAGGACATTGAGTTGCTGGAGCATGTCCAGAGAAGGGCAACGAAGCTGGTGAAGGGTCTGGAGCAAAAGTCTTATGAGGAGTGGCTGAGGGACCTGGGGTTGTTTAGCCTGGAGAAGAGGAGGCTGAGGGGAGACCTTATTGCTCCCTACAACTACCTGAAAGGAGGTTGTAGCGAGGTGGGTGTCGGTCTCTTCTCCCAAGTAGCAAGTGATAGGACAAGACGAAATGCCTCAAGTTGTGCCAGGGGAGGTTTAGATTGGATATTAGGAAAAATTTCTTTATGGAAATGGTTGTCAAGCACTGGAATAGGCTGCCCAGGGAAGCAGTTGAGTACCCATCCCTGGAGGTATTTAAAAGGCGTGTAGATGTGGCACTTAGGGATATGGTGGTGGACGTGGTAGTGTTAGGTTAACAGTTGGACTTGGTGATCTTAAAGGTCTTTTCCAACCTAAACAATTCCATGGTTCTATGATTCTACGATTCTACCAGGCAGGAAGGAATGCCTCTATGCCATCTTTCCATGTCCGTCTTGTATTGTTGCAATTGTACAACACACTCAGATTTCTGTTTGAATAGCAAACTGTTACTCAGCTTCCACTGTGAATAGTGGCTGCCTGGGGCAGGCGTGCTCACAGAAAAGTTCTTTGCTTTCTATCTTTCTAAAAATAAATAATCAAAGAAAGGGAAAAGTCAAAAGCTCATTGTGCCCCAAAGAAATGTCTGCATCTCCACAGAAGACTTCCAAATAGCTAACGCAAGACAGAGAGGTAGGGGTAGGAAATTTGCAGGTCAAACGTTTCAGAAATATGAAGTTCTGTTTGTGTGACGCAGACCAGAGCTGTTTGCTCTTCTCAGAAGTAGCAAACAGGCCAGCACGCTCCTGCCAGTACAGAGCTGCCATCAGCTTTTGAAAGCTGAATGCCACTGCCTGTTGTGGCAAGTAGAGCTAGAGCAGAGATTATTTTAATTGAAATGAAGCTTTCAGACCATTTCACTCACTCTCATAAAGCAGCTGGAGATACTTAGGCACAACTTTGGAGAGGCATTTTGAGGCACAAGTTCAATATTTGCACTCTGTGGCAGTCAGCTTGAGGTTGTCAGACTAATCCCTGGGTGGCAGCAGGGAGTATGGGCCACCACTGCAGGAAGAACCGGTGGAAAACCTGAGGGTGGACATCAGCTGGGGGCTTCGGTGGTTTGCTTGGTGGAGCCAAGTGGGGTATATGTATCGGTTACCCTGGAAGGAGGAAACGTCAGGCTGAAGCTTAGGTCATCACTGCTGGTTTTCTATAGTGCTGTACCAGTCTGACTTAATAGCACCAGCCCAGATTAGATTAAATTTGTAAGACATAAAACAATATACCTAGCAAGGATTGCAAAACGAAAAAGTAACTGGGTAATTATGGTATTTACAACAGTTTTCAAGTAATACAAACATCTGACTAAATCTTTAAGGGCGAGGAGGATATTTTTAAATAAACATGCTTCCTTCCTGCAAGTAATAGATTGCAATAGCAACTGGCAGAAGGGTTCATCTGTTATTTTAGTTGTTTTCATGGTTTCATGGGTTTTAGCTCTAACAAAAATGTTTAAAAGAAGGGAGTACATTTTATTGCAGGGAAATTGTCAAAGGTTTTTTTTTGTATTATCTTTTCTATCCTATCATACATTTATTTTCACAAGTTTAGAACATTTTGAAACATTTCCTTTTACTGTTCAAGTTTTCTGTGATTGATCCCTCTTCCCCCTTCAGCATGGTTATTTTTTTGTGTACATAACTTAAATATAGCCCCTCCAGAAATCTTGGAAATGACAATGAATAAGACTACATTTTCTCCTTAGCAATATTCTAGCTATTCTTTTATTTCAATAGAGCTAAATCTGTATATAAGTTAAGACAAATTTCTATTATTTTGGGTTGGATTCAGCAGGGCTATTTAAAAAAAAAAAAAGTAAATGGAAAAAACTGTTCTTGTTCTCATGTAACTGAAATGTACTATGAATCTGAGGGGATCTTAAAGACACAAGAGCCATTGCACCGTGTTAGCAGTTATTAGGGAAGGAAAAGCAAGAACACCATCATGCACCTATAGAGATTTAGTGTGTGCCCACTTGGATTGCCTGTTGAATACTATGTGCAGTCCTGGTCCTCACCTTAAAGGAAATATACTGGAAAACATTCAGAGAAGAGCCACAGGGGATGATCAAAACCATGGAGCAGTTTCCATACTTCGGCTCTTCAGCTTGGAAAAGTGATGACTAAGAGGGGATATGGCACATGCCTGTAAAACCATGAGTAGCATAAAGAGGGTGGAGAAGGATTGATTGCTCCCCTTCTCTTCCAACACAAGAATGAAGGGGTGCCAAATAAAGCTAGCAGGTTCAAAATGAGCAAAACCAGATGGCTCTTCATAAAGTGTATAGTTAAGCTGTGGGGTTCCCTGCAGGAAGATGTTGCCTGTGGTGGTTACATGGGCATACAGGGAGCTCCTGAGCATAAACTACTGACGGCTGAGAGAGCGCTCCAGGGAAGTGTATGTGTGTGCTATTCTTACTCACTTCCTCAGACTTCTCTTTCTAGCCACATTTAGAGGCAGCATACTTTGGTCTGGTCCTGCATTGCTGTTCTTATTTTCATAATTGCTTCCTGATAAAGCTACCTGAGTCCCTCTCTTTGCCCTAGCTACATCCCCAAACTCAGGTAGGAATAGGGCTGTTATTGCAGATACATCTGTTTGTAAAGAGGTGCTGATGTCAATGATTTACTGAAATACACCCAGCAAATCTAATCAGCAAACTGCTTTGGCATTAAGAGCAGGAAAAGATGATAAGAGCGTCAAGAATGAGGGAGTAATTCAGTTATTTTAGGGTCTTGCAACAACTGGCACAACAACAACACAGCCTGTGAAACTCTTGTTTTTAAAAGAAAAAGACTTTTTCCATGTGAAGTTAGAGCCATCACAATATAGTCGACGGACTGCTGTCATCTTTAATCCATCCTGGCACAAATATGTGCTTGACCAATGTTAGCATTAAGAAGGCTAAGGCTCACTCCTTGTCCGAATCACAAAGGTGCAGACTTCCCCTCGGAGACATACTTCCCACACAGAGCCTATAAATAGCCTTTTGGCAAAATATTTTGCTGTATTTAGCATTTTATTAAAAGCATTGTGTAAAATGAATTCTCCATTACTCTGCGCTGTTCATCTGCATGTAATACCAATGGTAATTGATTTTCTGATGGTGCATGAACTGCTAATGTAAAACCTCTGCAGAAGACTTAAAGGTGAAATCTATTTTCCCTGCAGAAAGCCTATATAATCTGGTTTTATACAGGAGAATTATATCTTAAAGGAAGTGGAGGGGACTGCAGTTCCCACATCCCAGCTACTGCTCCAACATGTGGCAGGGAGGTAGGTACCAGCCCAGCCTCCCCATGCCTTCTGCAAAGGTGGCAGCATCCGCCAGGCACTGGTGATAGTTCAAACATCTTTTATGCAGTATTAAATTGCTAACACTATTTTGCACCACCAGCTCCATTAAATACATATTCTTCCACTTAGGCCGCGTGTTTGCATCCACACACGCCGCAGTGTTTGTGTTTCTGCACCCGCTGCTTCCACTCCCTGCAAACCTCCCGGCCGGACGCGGTTCCTGCTTCCAGTGGCAGGGAGAGGGAGGACATCAGCTGCCACACTGGGCTCATATCTGTGCACAATCGGTGCAACCACGTCAGGATCAGGCCCTGCACGCTGAAACAACTCGCCGCCTTCTCTGCAAACGCAGCTGAGGGCAAATACTACCTACAGGATCTGCTGATGCTGGAACACTGCAATTACTTCTGAAATCTAACCTAATTACAGATGCTGAAGAATTTTTCTCCATCCTCTCTGGCTCATTTACAGTTCTCCCACATTCTCCTTTATGTCTCCTTTCTTTAAGTCAATATTTACCTTTTTAACACTTTCTCTTCCTCTGCTTCCTTCCCTCCTGCAATGCTCTGTGCAAATGGAATCGCACAGCCTCTGCTAGCAGCTGTGTCTGCGCCCAGCCTGTGCTAACGACGGAGGCCAAATACACCTGAGTTTTTACAGTCAAAGCTCTGACTTTGCAAAAGCAACAGAACTCCTCACCTGATTTTGCATTAGCGAAATTGTTTTCGAGGTTTCATTTGTGTTTCAACACTCTCCTGGGGTGCTCACAATGAAATCAGAACCGTGTTTGCATGAATATCAGGGAGAGGAGCTGACTGACACAAAAAAAGAAGAGCAGTCCGTGAAGCAGCCCATTTCCATTGACAACATAGAAAGGAAATAATCTCAAAGGAAAAATGTTTTCTGGATTTTTTTTTTAAACTGTATGATTATGCTCAGACTGAGAGTTTAAAACAGCAAAGTAAGTTGGTTTTAAATGCATGATTTAACTCAGTAGGATTTTTTTTTATTGTTACCGGGAATTTAGCGTCTGTTCGGACAGGGGTGAGCACATTGCAGAACACTCCTAGTGCCTCATTGACATCTAGTGCCTACTGACTGCTGCAGTTTAAGCAACACCAGTCAAAACACTGAAAGAGACAATGAAGAAATGAAAGGAATCTGATTTGGTTTTGTTTTTTTTTTAAGTCAAGATCAATGTCTTTTTAAAACATGACAGTAAGGTGCCTGGCCAGATGGACTAAGAGGAAATTCTGTGTCCTGGATTTGTTCAGGAGGTCAGAATCAATGGTCCTCATAGTCCCTTCTCATATGTAGGGGCTGTATAAGAGAAGATAATGAGAAAGATCTGAGCACGTATGCTACAAACATCCTGGAACAAAATCTTCTGAGCTGATTTTTTTAAAGTCAAGCAGTTAAATTCAGGCTTATACATTGTCTTGATATTGGTAGTTGCTTACTGCTTTGAAAATCGTAGATGACAGAGGCGTATATGTGAGGGCAGATCCATGTACCCGAGTTTGAAGATTTTTTATATTCCCTCTGTTATTTACTTAATTTTGACATTTAAATTTTCCATATTTTTGCTAACATGTCATTAGTAATAATAAGATAATGAGCTTAAGGTAGGTGCAAGACTAGAGTGCTGCACAGAATCAAAGCAGGCTGAGAAGAACTTGAAAGAACGACTGTGTGGTGGTAAGTAGTGTAACTCCAAGTTTGTGAGCAAGAACAGTACTCAGGAAAAAAGAGAAGGTGGAGAAATTAGCAAAGAATTTGGAAAACTGAGGAATCCTGAAAGTGAGGATGAACTCCAGGCCTAACCCATCTCCTGCTGCGTTTGCATTCATACTTCTCCCGGACGTTCTTAAGTCAGTTGTGGCACTACAACCCTTTATTATCTTCTGTTTCACCGGGACTTCCAGAGAAAAATAGCAGATCCTTTACTCCTGGGTTTGAGTTTGAACTTCACTTTCTTGAGCAGGTCTCAAAGCTGAACAAGCTCCATCAGCCTGATTTCAGACCAGAGCCTTTCTCCCAGGTGCAGCCACACCATAATTCCTTATTTTTGTTAACCAGCACAGTCCCTCTGAAACCGGACTTTGCCACAAAATGTATTCCCACCCTGCTGGGAGTGAACGAAAGGTCTTGTATGGGCCAAGAGGTGCACTGGCACGAAGGCCACTGTCAACCAGAGGATAAGTGGACCATCTTCTCTTTCCCACACAAGAAAGGATTATTTCCACAGCCTTGAGCTTTGGCACACCGGGCTGACACACATGGCAATGGAGTGCATATGTACAGCTCATGTGCAGAACAGTTTTGCTTCATGGGAAGGCTGTAAATGCTCAGCCACAAGGTTGCCAGGCAGTGGTAGGCTTTAGGGCTTTCTGTGCACCCAGCAGCAATCTCAGCCCTTCCAGACGTTAAGTCTATTTGATGATTAGTCACTAATTTTTCAACCCATGCCTTCTTCCTCCCCACTCCTTGCATTAACCACTTAAAGAAAATGTGCAAACCCTTTTTTGAATAATTGGGAAAGTCAGACCATCAGGTAGGTTGTGTGCATGACTAAGTTATTCCATGAAAATACTGGCAATTGATAAATTTTTGCTTCAAAATGGATAAGACTAAGGTAAGTTCAAATCAGCAAATTGGCTCTTGTCTTGTAATAACCATGCAGAAAAACAGGGAGCTTGGTTTTCTGGCTGAAGAGGCTCTGAGGACCCATCAGGCATCCTACTCCAGCGCTTGGGGCAGCAGCTGTAGGATGCATCTGAAGTCCATTTCTTTGTGGCATCTCTCTGCTTTTCCCTGATTCAGAGGCTGTGCTGCTGGTTGATAAACATGCACTACCTCTCCCTCCCTTAGATAGCTGTAAGCTGCAGAATGAAAAATAACGCTGATCCTCTGAAGACTGTTCCTCCCTGCAGAAATTTCTGCTAAAATTGGTGGTAGTGTGTTACCCAAAGAAGGAGCTCCCCACATCTGTCCCTGTGCTCCCATGCTCACCTCCCCCAGCCAGCCACAGCTGGTGCAACTCCCTCGACTAACAGGAGCCACTAGATTTATTTGCCATGTATTTGTCCCTGTTCCTCTCTTTCATCGTGGAAAGAAGGGAGACAAGTGGCCCAAGGTCTGTCCTGCCCCTTAATTAATATTAGTCAAATTAATCCTTGTCCGTCTCCTTCTTACTTACCTGAAAACTTAAGAGAATAGTTTCATATTCAGTGCCATTTGGTCGGCTCTTTGAGGGTCCTTTATTCTTTTCCATCACGCCCCTCTCTCCCACAGTGCCATCCCTGACTTTTGCACCATTGTTGCCATTTATGTTGATTAGAGGATGATTATTTGGGAGACCCCTTTTTACTTCTACACAAACACTAATCCAAATGCAGGCTTCGCATTTAAATTAAGGGCTGCAAATTGCATCTTATTTCCATACTCTGCTGGCACAGGTATGGTGGGGCAACATGTACTTGGGTCTGTTAAAGGTTAAAAGCGTCGATATTACACAGGCAATGCCTATGCTTCTAGGCTGTGGTGGCCAGGCTCTGGCTCTGGAGCCAAGTGATGTCCAAGGTAGCTCCTTTCCTGAGGGTACATCATGCGGCAGTGGTGGCACCGCATAATCCGAATCCCTGGCAGTGAGATAAAGCAAGCCAGCAGAGTTAAACCCAGTATGTCCGGCCTGAACTCTCACCCAACCCCACATCCCTCCCACGGGCTTGCCACAATGGAGCAGTGGGGTCCCGGGAGAGCTGCTGTCCTCTCCCGCTCTTCCCCTTGGCCCTCCACCCTGGGAGGCACCTAGCTTGTGGTTCTCGGCCCATTGAAAATCCTGCTGCGTCATTTCTGGGCCGCGAAGGTTGGCCAGACTATTCTAGTTGAAACAAAAGGGAATGCGGCTTTGGATCACAGGATCCTGGTGTCTGAAAAGTTACTGATATTTCATGATTATAAAATGATTTAATTTTTTTTTAAATTGAACACTGGGCTCCTTCCCTACTGTTCTTACATGTGGCATCTAGCATAACCCTTTGGCTAATTTCCAAACCAAACGCAGTATTGACAGCGTTGGGTTTTTTTCCACGTGTCACCGGACCAAGAGAAAGGCTGCATGTTTTGAATGGCTGGTATTTCACAATGGGACCCAGGTATGCGCTGGGAAAAGCCCGCCTCACCCTCAGCCAATCTGCTGTTTGTTGCCCTGATTAAACTTTACACGGGTAACCTAGGGAATGAATTAAGAAACAAACCTGAAGCAGTCTCACTTCTTCAGTTGTGCAATGGAGTCCTCAGAAATTCAGAAGGAAATTGTTAAAACAGGGTAGAGATGTAATTTTGTACCTATGCCGCGGTGTCTCGCTGATTGCCTTTTTCAGCGTGGTACTTCCCTCAAGGTACTCCATTTCCCAGCTTTTGAAAGCGTAGGGTTGTTTTTGGGGCAGGGTTTTGGTAAGTTTTCAAAAAGACTGGAATATCAAATCATGTGGTGTATATAATCATGGGAAGTTCCTTTTCTGTAACCTTACAAGGCTTGAAGATTTTATGTTATACTTCATTGTGCAACACAAGAAAAATACCTCAGGAACAGAAATGTCTTTTATTCCGCTCTCCATGTATCTGATGCTTTATTCCCTCAGGCACTACTTGTTTGCCAAAGGATTGTTTAACCACTGTTTGACAATTTCCAAATGGGAAAAAATGCTGGGTTTCATCCAAAGGAAGGGAGGAGTTTTTCAAAGTTTTGTATTTAATCTTGGTTAAAAGTAAACAACTTTACCCTTTCAACATTAGTCATGCCTGTTGTATAAAGTACGGTGTAAAAGTGCTCAGCAAAGAGCATAACGTTTTTCCATACTTTGTAATTATTAACATTTGCATTCAGGATTGAATTGGATCGGATAACAGGCTGGATGTGGCTGACAGGGGGGAACCGTGCATCATGGCAGGGTGACTGGGTGGGCTGGGTGGTGGGGGTAGTGGGAGAAGCAGCACAGCTCCTCGCTGGAGCCAGGTAGCTGCAGCAACCTTCAGCCCCCACGTGCCCACACATGTATGCCCTGCATGGGCAGAGAGGTCTCCACTGGCTGGTGTTTTGCAAGGATTAACGTGTCTTTAAAAGGGAGGCAGAATGGACCGGGGGATATGGGGAAACAGCCCCCACTCCACCACACAAACTCTGCTGGCACAGGTATGGTGGGGCAGCCTGGCCCTTCTGGGTGGGGACAGAGCTTGCACCAGCTAAAGGGGCTTCTCCCTCCCCAGGAAATCCCTTCCTTGAACAAAAAAATGCAACTATCCTAAAAAGCAAATACTGTATCCCAGGGGGAGAGCCCTTCTGGGGGTGGAAGAGGTGCCTCCTCCAGGTGTCTCTTTGGCATGGCAATGGGGACAGGCGGGGCTGGCCGGGTGGACACAGCAGTGCCAGCAAGCCCCGGGTGCAGAGGCGGTGCGAGGGCCACAGTGGGCAGGGGGGCAATAGCCGGCGGGGCCCGGGGGAGGCTGGAGGGGTGGCGGAGCGGGACGTGGGAGTCGGCGGGGTACCAGCGGGCTGCGCCCAAGCCGTGTCCCGGCTCCCCGGCCGTTTCTGCCCTCCTTGGGGAGAAGGGCAATCCCAGGCCCCGCTCGCTGCCGCCGTCAGAAGTCGGCACGAACGCTCGCCGAGGCGAAAGCAAGCCTCCGAATCAACAGCTCCTCCCAGGCTCCCAGGCTCCAGCACACTTCCTTATCTCTCACTGGCCACTTTGCAGGAGGAGTATTAGGAAAAAACAAAAAAAA